>BROF01007759.1:0-13883 GCA_024346535.1 Eptatretus burgeri | reverse complement strand
TATATGTATATATACATGTATACATATATCTGGATATATGACGATCCAGAGATGGGGCCAAAAGTGATATAGAGCATGATATTTCAAAAACTTTTGGACGGATTATGTCAAAACTTGGTGGATGAGTTGGGTAGGTGACAAGAACAAGTGGATTGGATTTTGGGTTGTGACAAGGATGAATGGTCTGGATGCAGATCCAGTCTATCAGTGGGATACAAAATATAAACTGTTCAGCTTGGCGGAGGTATGCACTCTACCGAGTGTCTTTCTTGTTTATGATGCGGTGCCCTTCGAAATGTCCAAACCTGGGCCCCAACTGACATTATCACAATATACAAGAAGGAAATTCTCGTGGCCAAGATAAAGTAATAAGCTTGGCTTGCTAAATTCATTGTCAATCCAAAAATGTCAAAAACATTCACAAACTCAGGTCGTCCACTGATTCGTTAATGCTTGTCAGCAAGAAAATGACAGATTCTTCTTCAATTGTCTGTAAAACATGGCTGAGAGAGGCATCATTTGCTGGGGGCACAGCTGTGTTACTCATGAAAGTGACATGATGCAGCCATAACTGATTCCTTGAATAATCACTTTCCATCAGTTAATGTCCGATGAACCTGATAGTCTGCCATGTTACACTAGTACAAGTACCCCGCATAGCAGGTTAACCATCATTGACTTCAATGAACAAGGCATCGTAATTTAATGCTCCATCTTCATCTTCATAAAGCAACTGTTGAATCCTAACGCTGATGGAATTTACTCTCATGATTGAAAGGAAACACCAGATTTTTAGAAAATCGATGCACATGATTTTCAAAAACTGTCACTTCAGGTGTATTACCCGATCAGCCATTCCAAGCTAATATACACAAAATACCGTACACATTTTTCAAAACCAGGAGTTAAAAATTGAAACTTTTTAGGAAAATGTATATAGTTGGTATTTAAAATATTTTAAGAAATATCCTTAGAATAGGTCAATACATTAGTATCACATAGCTCCAGGAAGACACCTCCAGAGTGCTCTCGTATACAGTGCCTTAAGAAAGTATTAACATCCCTCTACTTTTTCACATTTTGTTGTGTTACAGCTTGAATTTAAAATAGATTAAATTTTTGTCACCGATCCACACAAAATACCCCATAATGACAAAGTGAAAACATGTTTTTTAATTTTTTTACAAATTCATTTAAAATGAAAAGATGAAAAGTTTTGCATCAATAAGTATTCAACCCCTTTGCTATGACACTCCAAATTGAGCTCAGGTGCATTCTTGAGATGTCTCAACAACTTCATTGGAGTCCACCTGGGGCCAATTAAATTGATTGGACGTGATTTAGAAAGAAACACACCGTTCTATATATTGTGCATGTCAGAGCAGAAACTCCACCATGAAGTCCAAAGAACAGTCCCTAGAACTCCGAGATAGAATTGTGAGGAGGCATATATCTGGGAAGAGTATAAAACTATTTCTAGAGTGTTGAGAGTTCCCAAGAGCACATTGAGCTCCATCATTAGGAAATGTAAAGAATATGGAACTACCCAGGCTCTTCCTAGAGCTGGCCATCTGACCACACTGAGGAACTGGGCAAGAAGGACCTTGGCCAGGGAGGTGACAAAGAACACATTGACCACTCTGACAGAACTACAGAGTTCCTTTGCTGAGATGGAAGAACCTGCCAGAAGGCCAACAGTCTATGCAGCACTTCACAAATCTATGTTTTGTGGGAGGGTGGCCAGATGGAAGCCACTCCTGAGAAAAAGGCACATGACATCATGCCTGGAGTTTTCAAAAAGGCACGTGAAAGACTGAGAGCATGAGGCAAATCATTCTGTGGTCTGATGAGGTGAAAATTGAACTCTTTGGACTGAATGCAAAGTGCTACATCTGGCAGAAACCAAGCACAGCTCATCACCCATCTAACACCATCCGTACCGTGAAGCATGGTGGTGGCAGCATCATGTGATGGGGATATTTTTAAATGGCAGAGACTGGGAGACTTGTAAGGAGAGAGAGAACAATAAATGGAGCCAAATACAGGCAAATCCTTGAGGAGAACCTGCTTCAGAATACAAAAGACCTTAAAATGGGACAAATATTTATGTTCCAACAGGACAATGACCCAAAGCAACACTGGAATGGCTTCAGAACAAGAATGTGAAAGCCCTAGAGTGGCCCAGCCAAAGTCCACCCTAAGTCCATGACTTCTTGGAAAGTGAAGGAATTTAGTGCAATTCTGGTTCACAGTTCCAGACCCACGGGGACAAACACATGTCTCATAACCATCCCTATCAGTTCCAGTCGATGAACTGAAATCTCCACAAGACTAGAAGAGTATCTCGCTTGGAGCACTGATCAACAACAGACTCGAGCGTGGCATATAATGCGTCCTTCACGGTGAGATCACTCGCCCCAGTCGGAGCAAATACAGAGACCAGGGAAATGACACCCAAGGAGTGAGGAATCTTTTGTCTCATATTATGTGCATTGACTGGTGTTTCTCTATTATCATTGGAGTCATCTTTTTAGACACAGCCACAGCAACTCCTTGGGCATGGTAACCATCAGAGCAACCAGACTAATAGTAGGTGTAACCACCCGCCATGATCTCACTACTATCTGGTCTCCGAACCTCAGAAAGTGCTCCAATACCGATGTCCAAACGCTTGAGCTCAGATGATAACAGAGACAGGTGATCATCCTCTCTTCGGGATAGGACATTCCAGGCACCCACCCGAAGGGACCGCCTCAGGTTAAACCAAGGAGCCCACCGTCTGGTGGACGACACCTCAGCACCACCCCGACACACATTACTCGAATCTGACCCGGGAAGGTTACAAGGAAATACAAGGAAATCTAAATAGCCTGGTGTTGGCTTTGTGGTTAGGGTGGCGGCTTGGGATCCTAGGGTCCTGAGTTCAAGCCCCATTGGCCGCTGAATAAATACACCAGGGGGTTCACTCAGCCTGTCATCCTTCCGAGGTCAGGGAAATGAGTTACAGTGTGTACTGGTAAAGGGGCACTACATCAGCGACACAGTCGCGCTTCCAAGAAATGAGAGCTATCCTGGCAGAAAAGCTGCCATACGCAAGAAGAAGGAGGAAATCTAACACAGGTGGAGGCCATTCAGCCCATAATGCCTGTGTGAACACCATACTAATTTATCTACACAAGATCCAAGGAAGAAAATGCAAAAAAAAATGTTTTTCAATAATTAATCAATGAAATATATATTTTTCCAGTTGTAGTTTTTGTATTTTTTTTTCTTCCCCTCAGGGGAGGGGGCATGGGCTTGGTGAAAAACACACATCAACCACAAACCCCCCTTGACAAGACCCCCACCAACAGCACTCCGTACACATGCACACAATCACCCATCAATGTTCAAACTACCTAAAAGTCATATCAACATCCCCATACCCCTCTTTCTCCATAAGTTCCAGGAACCTGTCTAATTCTAATTTAAACTCATCTACTGTTTCTGTTGCAACTACCGTTCTCGGGAGATCATTCCATGCATTAACTACTCTCTGAGTAGAAGACCCCAACCTTACTACCGTCTTAACTCTCCTCTTCTTTACTCTCAGGCTATGGCCCCTGGTCCTATCACTGTCTACTCTGTTGAATAATTCATCTGCACTTATTTTATCTATACCTTTCATTATCTTAAACATCTCTATCATATCTCCTCATAACCACCCCCTTTCTAGTGAATGAAGCCCTGTCTCCTTCAGCCGCTCCTCATAGCTGAGTATCGATAGGCACGGAATCAATTGAGTCGCCCTACGCTGAAACCTCTCTCTGGCATCTATGTCGTTCCTGAGTTGTGGTGACCAAAACTGCACACAATATTCTCGATGTGGTCTCACTAAATTCCTGTACAATGTTAACACCATCTCTTTTGATTTATAAATGATCCCCCTCCGAATACAGCCTAAAACCCGATTTGCTTTACCTTGAGCTGATTGGCAATGTGCTGCCTGCTTACCTCCCATATCTATTACTACCCCCAGATCCTTCTCCTGTGTGACACACTGCAAAATTTCCGCTTGAATCCTGTAATCTCTATTTTCATTGTTCTTTCCCATCCCCAACACCTTTTGCTCAGGTTAAATTCCATCTGTCAATCTTTTGCCCAATCGATGCAAGTATCAATACTTTCCTGAATCTGATCACCACCCCCCCCCACTGCTATCCACTTTACATCCAATCTAATTCTAATTTACATCTGAGATCACCCCCTGGTTTCCCTCCTATCATCAAAGATTGGGGGCCCCGTAGGCTTTGCCCCAAACCCGTCATCCGGTTAGCTGCCTTGCTTAGGGCAGCTGCACAGGAGATACTCCCACAGAGTGGGTTTTCAGGGGTTTTTTGTGCTTTTTGTATGTTTTGTGAAATGAAGGGTGTTACAGTGGCCGGAGTGCAAATTCTGCCACCAAGTTGCCTTATAGCCTGGAATTAAACTGCATTGAATCAGAATTTTTCCACCTTTATTTACACATCGTAACCCACAACTTCCAAATGAAAAACAAATTAGACAAATTTCAGAAAGTAAATTAAAAATACAAACCGAGAATATCTTGGTTGGATAAGTGTCCGCCCCCCCCCCGAGTTAATACTTGGTGGAAGCACCTTTGGCAGCAATTAAAGCTGTGTCTGTTGGGCTAGATCTCTATCTACTTTGCACACCTTGATTGGGCAATACAGTGCTCCCTCGCTATATCGCGGTTCACTTTTCGCGGCTTCACAACATCGCGGGTTTTATTTTAATTTTTTTAAATTAAAATTTATTATTTTTATTATTTTTAAGTAAAATGTACTAAAAATAACATCATAAAATAGTAGTGGAACTAGAAGATGATGCACCACAACCATCACCTGATGAAGCACCTGATGAATTGGCGCCTCCAGTAGAAGAGATTTAATTCTCTTCTCGGCTGTGCAGTACTACATTCATTTCATCATCGTCATCTTCATCGTCATCAGTACTGCACAGCTATCATCATCATCGTCATATCTTCATAGGTCAGTACCCATAATACGGTTTTTTATGTTTTATAGTACAACATAGTATTTTAAAAATTATTTTTGGTCTTAGGCTTTGCAGCCCCATGAAGTCGCATTTCCGATGAAAATTTTTTAATTTTTTTTTTTTTAAATAACTGATTAAATGTGTGTGGGGAAGGTTAATAAGAGTGTGTGGATGCTGTATAATGGTTTAAAATACGTTTAAATGTATTTAAATAATTAAATATGTGGTTTCTACTTCGTGGATTTTCACCTATTGCGGGTGGGTCTGGAACGCATTAACCGCGGTAGGTGAGGGAGCACTGTATTTGCCCATTCTTCTACACAAAACTGTTCAAGCTCAGTCAAGTTGTATGGGGGGGCATTGATGGACAGGAATATTCAAGTCATGCCAAAGATTTTCGATTGGATTTAGGTCAGGGCTCTGACTGGGACACTCAAGGACATTTATCTTTTTGTTCCTTAGGTACTCGAGTGGAGCTTTGGATGTGTTCTTCGGGTCATTGTCATGCTGAAAGGTGAACTTCCATCCCAATATCAGCTTCTTTTTTGTTGTATACCTTGTCGAGGCTCATATGAGAGCTAACACACAACGCACAGCAAGGGGGCCAAGAGTGGGAAGGACAAAACAGTGGGGAAAAGAGACTTTCTTCCAGAGGGAAGCAGGTTTTCCTCTTGGATATTTCTGTATTTTGCTCCATCCATTTTCCCTTCTATTCTGACAAGTGCCCCAGTTCCTGCTGATGAAAAACATCTCCATAACATGATGCTGCCACAAACATGTTTCACAGTAGGGATGGTGTTCTTTGGGTGATGTGCTGTGTTTGGTTTGTGCCAAATGTAACGTTTTGCATTTTGGTCAAAAACTTCCATCTCGGTTTTGTCAGACCACAAAACTTTTTGCCACATAGCTTCAGAATCTCCGGAATGGTTCTTTGCATAACTCAAATGGGACTCAAGGTGGGCTTTTTTGAGTGATGGCTTCCTTTTTGCCACCCTACCATGCAGGCCAGACTTGTGAAGTGCTTCGGATATTGCTGTCACATGCACACAATGACCAGTCTTTGCCATAAAGGCCTGCAGCTCTTTAAAAGTTGCCATTGGCCTCTTGGTGGCCTCTCTGATCAGTCTCCTCCTTGCTTGGTCATCCAGTTTGGAGCGACGACCTGATCTAGGCAGTGTCTCGGTGGTACCATACGGTTTCCACTTCTTAATGATTGTCTTGTCTGTGCTCCAAGGGATATTCAAGACCTATGAAATATTTCCATGCCCATTCCCTTATCTGTGCCTTTCCATAACTGTATCCCGGAGGTGTTTTGAAAGCTCCTTGGTGCTCTTTGTTGAGTCTTTACTGTGAAATGCACTACCCAGCAGTGAAAACCTACAGGAACAGCTGATTTTATTCTGAAATAATCAGAATCACTAGAATTTAACACAGGTGGAGGCCAATTAACATGTGCTTTTGAAGGTGATTGGTTACACCTGAGCTAATTTACAATTGCTATTATAAGTGGGGTGGACACTTATCCAACCAAGATATTCTCATTTTGTATTTTTAATTAATTTTCTGAAATTTGTTTTTCACTTGGAAGTTGTGGGTTATGACGTATAAATAAAAGTGGAAAAAGTCAGATTTATTGCAATTTCATTCCAGGCTATAAGGCAACAAAAGGTGAAAATTTTGAAAGATGTACACTTTCTCGAGGCGCTGTATACTAAATGCTTACATCTTATTTTTCTAATGACTGATTTTAATTTTTAATCATATGTAGGAGAGTTTGGCAGACATAATTTCCCTTTATTTAAATCTACATCGTTTATTTATTAGTAATGGTTTTATTGTTTTACTGTAAGTCATTCTTCATGCATCAATTGTTTGCATTGTCCAGTGATTCAAGTTATTGGTTATTATAATTTTGTGTAAACAACTTTAATTTATTTGTACACTTAAAGGACTTCAGAGTCTTGTGTCTGTATGTAACCTTTCTTTGAAAATGCATTGAGATTTTATATGAAATGTAATGTGTTATAAAATAATGTTGTTATTATTCTTACAAGGCATGCCTTCCTTCGCTTCACTGATGGGTTTAATTTAAATACAGCATATTGTACTTCACAAACGTATTGCATGACTATCTGTAAGGGTCAATGAGGATGTAAAATGAAGTAACACTCATGAAAAAGGACCTTTTCTAACACACAATTGTTTGTGTCAAGGCTGTACTTGTGGTTAGTGTGTTCCTTCTGTGTACTTTTACTGAATTTATTTATTTCGTTTGCTTCAAGAAATATTACTATATTTCCTTTTGTGTGATCCTCTCATGTCCTTGTAAAGGGTTCCTGCTGTGGTAGAATAATAAATGTTACCATTGGAACCGCTACATTAAAGCTCAACATTCCCACTTCTTCCTCGAGTTGTCACTTCTCACGGAAACACAGGCAAGTTTGTGACTCAAGGGATGAATGCTGTTCCAAGTAAATTGATTATTACCTTTCCAACAGTACCATTTGTATTATTATATGACAGCAGAAATTATTTCAAATGAACCATTAAGGAAGGAGAAACTCGGCTAAAACCTTAGTTTTATATACTAAAAACCCTATAGTGGGGTAGTTGGGGCAAGTATATTTTATGCCATGGCTAATAATCCCCCCTGTTTGCAGCAGTGGTCAGTAAACCACTTGCACTGTGGCACATGTACAAGCAGAAATCATAAGTCGTCTCCCCCTCCTTGCAGGGGAGGGATGTTTGTGGTGCCCATGACTGGGTACGACTTTGGGTACGACCAACACGTTTGCAACATTTGGTGGAGATTGGCCTAGCCATGTTATTTTCTTTGATTTTCAGACATACACACATATAGAGAATGTAATACTGGCAGGGGTAAAACTAAACCTTTGGCATTTAAAAGAAAATTTGAAGTTCTAATCCTGTTGGAATTTTGAAGAAATCAAATTTGGTTTTTTTCTATTTTTTTGATGGGGGCCGAAAACACTTTTGCACATTCACGAAGGAATGGAGTTGGGGATCATTTAGTATTACCTTTCACAGAGCTACAAAGGCTTAGGCACGATAGAGAGAGACTTTTTTAAAAAAAAAATCCAAACAAATCCAACTTCTTTTTTCAAATTTTTGTTTTGCCTAAAACATTTGCCAGCACTCAATGATGAACATCTGAAGGTTTGATGAAGATCCGTATGGCCATCTCTAAGAAAATGGTGACAAACATAACGACTGACAGACAGACAAACATCTCTCTTAAAGTATAGATGATAGGATAGATGAATATAATCTATTATAATAAATGTCAATGTGTGTCAGTGTGTACATGTGTCTTCCCCATAACTATAAAACCAGAAAGCCAAGCAGCCTAAAACTTTGCATGCATACCAAAAAAAAATCCAAGGAAGTACAAGAGTGAAAATTGAGTGTTTGGGCTGATTAAAACACCACTTTGAAGATATTTAACAGCCTTATTAAATTATATCTTTCATCTGGCGCATCCTTGGTCACCGCCCTCTTTGGGGTCTTATTCTGCTAACTTCGCTGGGTCTGAAGCCACCATGTTTTTGGCCTGCTCAACCATGCCTTGACTTGGAACAGGCCACAATGATTTCTTAACGATAACGTTTTTTTTTCTTCACTTTTTTCACTCATATTATCGAATGCCTGTTCATCATAGCTAATAATCACTGGGCACATCACTTTTATAAGTGCTATAGTTTTCAAATTAGGAGCTTGAAGCGATTTCATGCATTATATGATGCAGTTTTCCACGATCTACTATCACGCACTAATTACAGTAAATCATCGAAATATGATTTCAGCTTTGAGGATCAGATATTGTAAGGACTAAATAAGTATCGAAACCTGGAGTGAAATCTGATAATTTAAATAAATAATGAGCCTTAAATATCTAAGCCTATGTACCTATTTACTTTAAGTAAGCAAGGCTACGTTCCCTCCTTCTCCATATATACACAAGAATGTGAAATTTCCAAAGCATTAAACTTATCCTTTTCTACTGTTTGGAGAATTATATTGAGTGAACAAAAGATTTAGGATTATACCAAAATTAACCAGCTCCATTGAACTATATGATTTAATGCATTCACTGCTTGACATCATGTCCTGTCCCCATGAGGGACTGCTTATCCAGAGCGTCTGTCAGATATTTGTCCATATTTTTGGAGGTTTCGCGAGGTGCCCTCCAGGGAATCAAAGCAAATCTGGTGAGAAACGGACATTTTAAAATAAAGTTATAACGTTTCTGCGGACCACGAACCGATGTACCACATGACGCGTACACAGACGAGCAGGCAACGTGGCAGATTATCTGCATTGTTTATTTCAAGTCCAATTAAACTTTGCGATGTCTCCAGGGTTGTTATATGTTAAACAGCAACTCTTGTCGATAAAATCATTGTTTGAACGAATTCATTTAATTTCTTTAACTGCTGCGCGTGTGATGAAGACCGGCTTTAAAGTTAAAGGGATCCTTAAATGGATCCTATGGTATGCAGCCACAGCCTGGCCTGCCGTTCCTTATCAACCATTTAATTGGAGTGCTTGCTTGAGTGCTTAAGCCACTTGCTGAACTCCCGACAGTCGATAGCAGTACAGTTGGCAGTTGCTACACGATTGAGGTACAATATTATATGGTTTCTCTTTGTGAGTTTCAAAGTAAAATATATTTGATAACACCTGGTCTCCGAGCCATTTGCTGTATTAACGTATTTTCTAAATTACAGAGCCAAATTTCTTTCCACCCATTACATGACGATTGGCAACTGTTTATAAAGAGTAACGTTTATGCACATATCCCTGAAATGTCTATAATGCAACGTTGTTTTCTTATAATTTTTTTTTGAAATTCTCCCAAAACAAGAGAGAAAGCTACTCAAGGTTTTTGGGTTGTATACAGCACGTACTGCAGTCGGTAATCACACTGACTCCAATCTGCCGATTCCTGAAGAATTGCCGATATCGGCCAAGCACTAATACTGTGTGTGTGTGTGTGTGTGTGTGTGTGTGTGTGTGTGTGTGTGTGTGTGTGTGTGTGTGTGTGTTTTTCATAAAGCATAACATTCTTTCTCTCTCTCTCTCTCTCTCTCTCTCTCTCTCTCTCTCTCTCTCTCTCTCTCTCTCTCCCCGGATGTGCAAGGGCACTGATTATGTCCAGCCGATGTTTCCGGACATGTCTGATGGTGTTTATCTCCAAGTGGTGTTTGTCTCCGGACCTGTCCAGACGGAGTTTTTCTCCGGATGTGTCCAGACGGAGTTTGTCTCTGAACCTGTAAGAGTGCTGTTTGTCTCCAAATGGGTCTGTGTCTCCAGACGTGTCTGTGGAGCGTTTGTCTCCGGAAGTGGCTGGGCTGTGCTTGTCTCTGGGTGTGTCCAGGCGATGTTTGTCTCCAGACATGTCCAGGCAGTGTTTGTGTCCGGACACGTGTTTGTCTCCAGACATTGCCGAGCAGTGTTTGTCACCGGACAGCTTGGCTCCGAATGTGTCTGGGCAATGTTTACGTCCAAGTGATGTTTGTCTCCTGATCCATCCAGCTGGTGTTTGTCTCTGAACATGTCTGGGCAGTGTTTACGGGAGTTTGTCTCCGGACGTTTCTGGGCGGTGTTCATCTCCATGCGGTGTTTGTTTCCAGACTGTGTTTATCTCTGGGCGGTATTTATACAAGGGCCAGTCAATAAGTAGCCTTAAAATATTTTCACAAATCGTTTATTGCATGTACGTGCGTAACAAATGTGTTATTTTTCAACATAATTTCCATTGTGTTCAATGCATTTTTTACTGTGCATAAATGAGGTCTGGATTCCTCTAGAAAAAAAAAATTTTTGGCGCTTGTGTAGGCATTTGTGAACCGCCTCTTGGACCTCTTCAAAAATGGCCAGATCAGAAAATGGTTCCACCAAGTGCCTCTTTAAGTGGACCAAAGATGTGGTAATCCGAGGGGGGCGAGGTCTGGTGAGTAGGGTGGATGAGAAAGACACTCAAAATGCATGTCTTCAATTGTTGAGGCTGCATCACAGGCAGTGTGGGTCCGAGCATTGTCATGCTGCAGCAAAACACCGGTGGTGATTAGTCTCCGAAGTTTTGATCTGATTGCTGGTTTCAGATGATTTTAAGGAGGTCGCAGTATGATGCACTGGTGAGTGGGGTCCTTCTGGGCATGTACTGCTCTACAAGTGGGCCTCGGCTATCCCACAAGAGCATCAGCATCACTTTTCCAGCGGACAGCTGTGTGCAGAATTTTTTAGGCTTCGGTGAAGTTGAATGGCACCACTCTTTGCTTGCGCTCTTCATTTCTGGATGAAAGTAGTGGACCCAGCTTTCATCCCCAGTCACTACGCGCTGTAAAAAAGTGTCACCATCTGTTTTGTAACGTTGCAGAAGTTCTTCACATGTGTCCACTCGCCGTTCTTTCATTTCAGGTGTGAGTTGTCTAGGCACCCAACTTGTAGATACTTTGCAGAACCCCAGCATGTTGTGAATGATATGTTGTGCTGAACCATGGCTTCTATTCAATTTTGAGTCACTTCATCCAGCATAATGTGATGGTTTTTCCCTTAGCATGTGCTTGACTCCTGCAACCATTTCTGGTGTGTCGGCTGTGTGAGGCCGGCCCAAGCGAACAGTGTCTGCCACACTGGACACTCCACTTTTAAACTTCCTGTCCCAGTCGTACACCTGCTGCAGAAATAAACATGTGTCACCATATTGCATCTTCATTCTGCGATCAATTTCACTGGGATTCACACCATCACTTCCCAAGAAACGGATGACAGAACGTTGCTCCTTCCTGGTGCATGCTTCTAAAGGCCCTGTCACACCTTGATGATTTAGCCAACGTGTGCCTGATGTATGAAAAATTTGGCTAAAACGCTGACACACGTCGAATACGTTATGGGTAATTTTGTATACGTAAAGAGCACGCTGGCATACTTCGTAGTACGCTGGCATACGTCGTATTACGCTGGCATACGTCATAGTACGCCGAGCTGTTAGACAAATTTTCCATGCTTGAAATTTTTTGATGTATGCCAGCGTATGACTCACACGTTCTGCATAACGCTGGCCATAAGTTGTAGGCACGTTACGCGATCGTTGACACACATCGACACACGTTACTTGTAAGTTACTCATAAGTCGAAACACGTCGAGGTAATGTTTAGCGTACCCAAAACTTATTTCTAACCTATGAGTAACGTGTTGAAGGCACGTTACGCGATCGTTGATACATGTCCACACACGTTACTTGTATGTTACTCATGAGTCAAAATACATCAAGGTAATGGTTAGCGTCAGTGTTCCAGACTCCCTGGTTTATTTTTTTTTTCTTCGGTATGACGGTGATGTTGACGCTTCGATTTCTAGTGCGGTTATAATATAATATAATTAATAGGCTGCCGCTCAACGATTAAAATCATAACCGCACGAGAAATCGAAGTGTCAACATCACCGTCATACCGAAGAAACCCCCCCCCCCAAAAAACAAAAACCAAGGAGTCTGGAACACTGACGCAAACCATTACCTTGACGCGTTTCGACTTATGAATACCTCACAAGTAACGTGTGTCGACGTGTATCAACGATCGCGTAACGTGCCTACAACTTATGGCCAGCGTATGCGAACGTGTGTCATATGCCGAGTACGTCGAGAAATTTTCAACATGCTGAAAATTTCTCGACGTACTCGGCGTATGACCACGTATGCTAGTGTACTACGACATATGCCAGCATACTCTTAACGTATACAAAACTTACCCATAACGTATTTGACGTGTGCCAGCTTGGTTCGGCAAATTTTTCATACGTCGGCATACGCTGGCTAAAACGTCAAGGTGTGACAGCCCCTTAAGGGAGCCGCTATCTTGGAACTGCTCTACTGACGCCATACGCTCAATGTTGCCAGATCTAAAACAGGCAAAACATGACTCTTACCCATAGATATAACATATATCGTCTACAACTACGCACATTAAATTCTAAAATTTATATCACCATTTTAAGGATACTTATTGACTGGCTCGCGTAGTGTCACCAGTAGAAAATGGATTTCAGACATTATTTTGTTTCCATCTTCACTGTTATTCTATGCAGAAGCATTTTGATGAGACAGTATGAATCACAATAAACGCTCCACCACACGTCTGCCTTCCCTTGCTCTCACCTCTCGCTGCCTTTTACCTTCCTTCACCCCTCCTCACTCTCCCTCCTGCCTCGCTACCCCATCCCTCCTCACTTTTCTCTCTCTCTCTTTTCCCCTCCATCTACTCACTCTTCCCCCTCTCTCTCTCTCTTTCCCCCACCCCTCTCCTTCTCTCCCTCCTCCCCCTTTGGTATCCATGTTCACAAAGTGACGAGTGGTATTTGCTAGTCTATAATAATAAATGTCAGTGTGTGTCAGTCAGTCAGTCTGTCAGTGCGTCTCCTCCATAACACCAAAAACATGAAACCTCTCGGCCCCAAACTTTGCATGTATACTAAGGGAACTCAAAGGTAGTGCATGAATGAAAATTGGGTGTTTGGGTTAATTTAAGCACCCCTCTTGAAGACAATTAACAGCCTTATTTAATTATCCTTTAACAAAGTGTCATTCTTGGCCAGCCATTGATTCAGCCCTGTGTCAGCTTGCTGGGGTCTTAATTCACCATTTTGTTTGGCCTTCTCAACAATGCCTTGACTTGGAACAGACCACAATGGATTCTTAACGATAAAGTGCTAAAATGTTTTTTTTCCCACTTTCCTCACTCATATCATTGAATTCCTCATCAGTAGGGTAAGAATACTGATTCTGGCTCACTTTTCCCCATGTAAATGAATGGGGGATTTTCAG
>BROF01007752.1:0-14047 GCA_024346535.1 Eptatretus burgeri | reverse complement strand
AATGACAAGCAGTTGGTATGTTTTTGCTTCGTGCACGTAACACGGGTTATGTTTGTTTGTTTTTAATTGTCGGGAGCGATTGAGGCAGCTGTCAGTTGCCAATACACCACTCAAATAAAGGTACGTGTCAGAAGAACTTGTTGCTTGCTTGGAACAAGATCTCCCGTTGGGCAGGTACTCTGCGAGTGTGTAATAATTTATCTTGTGGCCCCGGAACCAAACATAAAATATGTATTTATAACAGACCTAACAGCCCATCCACTTCCCATTCCACCCCCTCCTCCCAAACATGATTAAGATTAAATATCACCCTACTATATTAAATAAGGTGTGCGTGCGTGTGCGCGTGCGTGCGCGCTTCTGCAAAATCATAAAAATATAGGATGACTGGACCTGTAGCTTATCTGGGCCCTGTCCTGATGTTGTTTGAAATAGGAGACGGACAGACGGACAGACGGACAGGCAGACGATGCACGATGACAATTCCTTGTCTGGAATTCCAATTCCAATCGGAATGGATTGGCTCATGGATAAAAAAAAAAACTCACCCTCGTGGAGGGGGCGTTGGAGGGGGGCGGAGGGTCGACTTACAATTTTCGCCTGTACACGTGCCACAGTGAAAGTGGTTTCCTGACTCCTGCTGCATGCACGGTGGATTATTTGTGATGTGACAAAATATATTTGCTCCCTCTGCCCCCCCCCGCCCCCATCCCCAAGTGGCTCCCGAAGGGAGAGGGTGTCTGTAATCATTTTAAACTTATTCTATACATTGACAAGCCCCAGACATGATGTCATCGATGTTGAGAAACAACTCAACCAGATGCGGCGTCTCCCTCTGGGAAGTCTATGCCGTGTTCACACGAGGTAATCCCACAAGGTTCAAAGTCCACTCACTGACAGCGATGATTCGGGAAGTCGGGTCGAAGACGTAGTTCACAACCCGTCCACCGGCCTTTCATGGGCCCACATGGTCAGGAGTTTTTGCATCACGGGCTGCGAGATATCAACTTTTTGGACGAGTTGATCACAAAGTTCTCTGAACAGAGTCACACCCCTTTCTCTCAGATACGTTTCCTGTTATTGTCGGCTTCTTTCAGAAGCTTTGTGAGCCATTTTGATGTTACAATCCTTTGGCGTGCATGAGAAGAGTTCGACCACCTCCGCCCTCTGTTGGACTTGGTTGTTTGGGATTTCTGCACATGCGTGCCGAGCATTCTGGGGGCAGATTACGCCATTTCGAAAGTTACGTAATTGAGAGGTTTGAGTTCTCATTTTATCAAGTTTCCAACACACTTTGCAACAAGGGAACCACAACACTTAAGGGTGGAGTGTTGAATCATCAGTCTTCAACACCCGTTGCAGCTTTCAAGGCCTTATCGGCAGGCCAAATGTGGCTGGCAGGATGGCCGAGGTGTACGCACACTCACCTCTGAGTTTGAATCCCGGCCCAGCTAGAGACTGTCAACCCGGTGTCTCAGAAGCAGGGATATTCATCAACGTGTGTGTTTGTGTACCATCCCTCAGATGGATGTTAAACTGGGTGTTCCGTCTGCCAGCATGAGCTGCTGGATGTTAAACATCCCACGGTTTCCTTCATAAAGAGTGAGCAAGTTTGTACATGTTCTAGAACAAGGACATAATCATCCCAGACAATGAAGCCCTGCAGCATGACTCAGCCAGTCATTGGTTGGTAATTATGAAATGGGGAGGAGGGAACGGAATGCTCGTGCTTTCACAATTAACCGTATGATCTTGCTTTTTCATGGTCAGCTTTTAAAGGGATACTTTTGCTAAAAACTACCTACTGCCAAACCGGTATTTTTGAAATATTGATCACTTCGAGAAAGTTGTGCAGGCGATTTGTAGTTGAAAGAAACCTCCCCAAATAGATTATATCAATTTATGTCACGATTTAGTACTTCGAGTCAAAACCCAGAAGCGATCACAGCTTGGAGAAATCTCAGACCTTGAACTTTGGGTGTGACGTCACGAGTGCTGAATCCCCCTTGGCCGTTCACAGCTGCCACCGCTGACACTTTCACCAAACAAACGATGCCAAGTTGTTGCGCTCCAGCCCTGACCAGGACTGAGAAATCGGATCCAAGATGTTCATTCTTTTCTCTCCCGTGGGGGTAAACGGAGCTCAATCAAAGTCTGGTTGAAACCGCTCCACGCCCCGGAAAAGTGGGCCCGCATCTGTGAACATCACTTCGAGGAGAGGTGTCTGTTTGTTGACCTCAAGCATGTGATAGCACCACATTTGTATCCCAAAACCAAGTTGACCCTGACGGATGATGCGTACCCATCCATGTTTGAGCACACGGCTTGCGCACCACCGCGAAAGGTTTCAGAAAACCGGGAAAGAAAACGATGTCGGGTCGAGCTAATCATCGCACGTGCATACTCGGATGCAGTACAGGACCGTCTATAAAAGACTGACAACATGATGTCGCGTATTTTGTCCACAAAGTAGTCGCTCAGGAAGGAGCAAAGTCACAGAGAGAAGGCAACCCATGAAATCAACAAGGGAATGAACAAACATGAGGAGAGATCACACGCAGGATCTCGGCAGTTTGCATACACACAGTGGCTATTTCCATGACTTTAGCAAAATTGAGGTCGGAATCAGTGAGGAGTTTCCAAAGAATTGAGTCATCATTGTTGTCTATGATAAAGAAATCATGAAACATCTATTTGAGTTTATCTGTAAACTCACAATGTTCGGTGAGTCGGTGTAAATCAGCCACAAACTCGGATGCTGACTGACCATCTTGACGATGGTGGGTATCAAATCTACATCTGGAGACTATCTTACCCGGTTTAGGGTGATAATGTCTTTTCGCGAGATTGACGAGCTCTTTATACGACTTGTCAGAAGGTTTTTCTGGGGAAAGAAGATCTTTGATGAGGTTGTACATCGTGGCGCCGCATACGGTCAGTAATACAGCTCGCCGCCTTTCAGCGTCCTCGTCGGTGTCCATTTTGTTTGCCACGAAGTACCTCTTCAGACGATCCGTGTAGTCTTCCCAATCATCCCCCACTGCGTATTCACGCAATATACCGATGCACAAAGACATCCTCGTCGCCACGAAGACTCTGAAGTGGGAACAACAGGTTTAATCCCGACACGGGCACAACACAACACAACACAGCACAGCACAGCATCAGAACATGGGCAGGTCACGTCACCCTCCTGAACCACGTCCCGGTGCACCCATGTGTGCACACAGTGGTATAAACTACTGATACATTACATGCTCGATGTTTGAAGGTTCTCAATGAATGCCTAAATGAATAAGATGCATTGACAGAGACAGCAGATGAAACACCTGAGCCATCATCTGCAGCGTGATGTAGATGACGTCATGATCCAAACAAACACTGGACAAACGTTCTGTTCTTGTGATGCATCGTTCAGGTAAACCCATTTCATTCTTCTTGTCTGTCACACGTGATGACTCTCAACAACACTGACATTCCAAAGCAGTCGGTAATGGCTGACACAGGCCACACAAGCATGAGTCCGCGACTTGCCCGACTCGAGCTTCGAGGTTGATTCCTTGGATCGTCGACGGTCTCTGCCTCTGTATAACCTCATAACCGACAGTCAATTCTGTGTCAGAATATTCCTGTTCAAAGGACGAGGGTTGAATTTCACGAATGGACGGAGAGATCGAGGTTTCGAGTGTTGCTTTCCATGCATCTGGATCAGGAAATGGTTGATTAACTCCAGGATGGCGACTGACGGAGCTGCCACCACGGCGGCGAACTTGAAGTTATTTTCGGGAGTATCTACCTTGTACGATCGAAATCAGTTCCTGATGTGCGCCATCTTTGATTTGCCATCCTTCAAAGGAGAGGAGTTTATCACGGTCATGGATCTGACAAATTTTCAGCAAAGCATCCCTTTAACCTTTGTTGATGTTTTTGGTTTGTTTGGTCATCCCAAGTTCAATGATGGGCATGATTATTCGATGCCGAAAACGGTTGTCGTGTTCTGCGGCTCATTCGTGTCGGTGCCCCCCTCCCCCCCCCCCCTCGACGTTCATTTTCAACCTTTCGTTTTGTAATCATCGGGAGATTTTATTTTAATTAAAAAAAAACATCTTGAAGTTCCCCTGATGTTTCAGGAAAGGTTAAACGTCTCTTTCTTCGTCGACGTAATACTTTCAGATTGTTAGTGCGCACTCAAAACGAGCTTGTGTAATAAAATAAAAACCCAACAACAAGCGTATCAATTTCTTGTACACGACTGGTATCGCACAGTCCCAATGAAAATGAATGGCCCAAGGAGTGTATCCATTCATCCTGATGAGTTTGAGTGCATCTCATTTGTACAGATCGTACCATCGGTGATGCAATGTTGTGAGCGGTCGATAAATGGGGAGATTAATGAGAGCGAGAAGGCTCAAATACGCTGGATTCATCAATCCTGAGAGCGATCTAAGGATGTAGCAACGCTTAAGGTGGAATGCGTAGGCCACCATTCAAGGAGGTGTCGGACATGTTTATGCTTGAAGGCAGGAGAAGGAGAGGGAGATCCTGTCTTCATTTCTCTTTCTTCTTCTCCTATTCTTGTTCCATCGTCGGCACAGGCTCGTTCGTTCCACCTCATGAATTGTAACTCGGCGGTTTTTAGATGTCTCCAAGTAGAAGAGGCCGCGGTGATCCGAGCACGAGTGACATTGAAGTGACATTTTTCGCATGATTTTGAGAATTCCGGTTGCGGTGTACACGGTGTTCGTCCATCAGGGTTCGCATGATAATATAATCATGTTTGTTTTTCAATTGTCGCCTCCGTCCGACCCCCCCCCCTTCCAAACACTCTGACTTTGTGAGTTTCTTCCCAACACACCTCTGCTGACCCATATACACAAGGCTGTGTATACAGGTTGGGAATGTAGTAAATCTCACGAAGAACAGCCACGGTCCTCTGCTTCCTGGACCGTTTAATTCACCAATGTGAACTGTTGACCTAATTGTGTGGTTGGAATTTTTTAATAGAGTCCTGATGAGATCCTCCTCCTCGTTTATTCCCCGAGTTGTACGCTGTTGCTCGAGTCGTGCCATCGCGGTACGCGTGCGAGCTTGGACTCGTCTCATCCCGTCACGGCAAATTATAATCCGCACACATTGCCCAAAGCCATTCTCTTGCCTGCGAGTTATTTTCTTTGCAGAAACTCTAATAAATATGAGTGAGGAGGGGAAAAAGATATCCAGAATACCCTATCTCGACAAACCAGAACGACGCCGCAATGATGTCATCAGAACGATTTGATTGTTTTCGGTAACCGCGTCGCTTTGTCGATTGCCGAGGAAACGTACACCCCGTAGATCATGTGTGGTGTTGTGAGGATGCTGTTCAGTTGGATTCCGTAACTCGAGCGCCACGGAAATAATGTGATTCTGGATTTCGTGGGGGTTCTTGGTTCAGAGTGTTGTCCTTTTGAATATTTATCAGACTTGGCTGACGCTGAGCGAGATTGTCTCCTCCTCATTGGCATATAAAGTAAGCACCCTGATGGCTGCCGTGATGGGTGGATGTCGGCGAGATTGCGTGCAGCTGCCTGGCATTTGTGTCGGTGCCAAATTACCCGCAAGAAGCCGTATGCATGTATTGCACTAATAAAGGTTGTTTCGCGAAATTCCGCAATGACCTTGAGACGCAAATAATCTGATTCGGAGCTTCTGTCTATTTATTTTTTTTTTTTTCTTTCAAACAATACTTTTTTGCTGCACCTTTTCTGCAATGGTGCCTGCGCATCCGACAGATGGTGAAATGCAAACGACGACACGGCTCCTGGAATCCATTTTGCAGTGACGTCTCGAGTGAATTCATTTACTCCACCAGTTTTGTATGTGTGTTTAATTTTCGGTTTTGTTTTTAAACTTCCCACATCCAGGATCACTGCTCACTTCCACTCATCCGTTCCTCTCGGTTTCCCACCTACGGAACTAACGTCCACCTTCTCTTCAGTCACATTCCTCCCTCCAGGTCTTCAAGACGGCTGTTCACCACCATCTCAGGTCATCCCCCGTCCAAGACCATTATCTTTTTTTTACCCCGTTAGCCTTCCACTCGCGCACTTCTTTCCAAGTTCCCAATGCTTCCTTCCTGAGAGTTTGTGGCTGGCACCATCTCATTCACCCCGCGTGTCCTCCCTTCGCCCTCTTTCTTCCTCACAACCCTCATTTCTCCAAGGCTCCCTCTATTTTGTCCCTCAGCACTGCTGTTGGTGTGTTCCCCACTCTCTTTCTGCTCTTCCTTTTGTTCTGTGACATCCTGATCCATTCTATGTTCCTGCTCCTCCACGATCCTCAACTTTGGACACAGAAATCAATAAAAATTCAAACAAGGATGGGTAATAAATCTTGAAACCTTCGACGAGGGTGCTGGTTTCGAGATGCTGCATTTCGACGTCCCGATTTGGGTACATCTTTGGAATACATTGAGTAAAGGGAAGTTGGAGGACCTGGAATAAGATAATTGAGGAGATTATTCGAGGAAGATTGCAGGAAAGCGGAGATGAGAAAGTTGTCTGTTTGAGAGAGTGGAGGGGAGATTGAAACCTGTCGTCTTTGTGTTCGTGCTGGGGAGATGATGTCATCAACGTTCGTATACAGCACGTGGCTGTGGGTTAGCATCAGTTCTTCCAGGGGTGTGGAGGTGCCGCGGATACAGTGCCCCCTGTAAGTTAAAGCATGGGTTTGTAATTTGTTCAGGGTGCCGGTGATGGCTCGCCTAATCTTTGTGAAGGACACCATGGAATATTTTAACGTCACTAATACCGTCAGATGGGATCCCCAGTTTAGCGTCTAATTGGAGGGATGGCGCACACGTTGATGAACCGACCTGCCTGCGATGACTTTATATCCGATCCGAGATTCAAGCCCAGGCTAAGCAGCTCAAAGGTGATTGCGGCTTGTGAGGTGACCCTTTTAATTGCCCTCCATGCCTTAATGAAATTGTTAAAGTTATTAATTTGTGCCCACACTATGCTGTCGATGTGGTACCATTTCCATGTGACTCGAAATACATATCAGCATTTTAAAGTGCGACTGTGTATTAAAGTTTATGTTGTATGGAATGCCCAGTTGCAAAGCTGACTGGTTTATTTACTTTGTTTCCTTTTGTTCAGGTGTTCATCGGATTTATTTTGAAACAGTTCGAATTTATAGAAGAAGGACAGATAATGTAAGTATCATTCATTGTCTGCAAAAGCTGTTCAATGTCTTATGCCTTGAGCCTGTGTTTGGTCTGCCGTTCGTCCTCGATGCTGGAAAGGTGAAAGGCATGTGTCGATTATATAAAATAAACTCGAAGGACACTCGGTAGAGCACACACATCTGCCACGTCATGCCTGATCCACGAGAACATATCGTGCCCATAACATTTTTGAAATGTCATGCCATACAGTACTATATCATTTTTGGCCCTATCTCTCAATGGTGAAGAATCACTTTAAAAAAAAATTAAATAATTCTTGTTTCCGGATCCGGATTCGCATCTTCACCAAAATCGAATCAATTCGTCCTTCTGATGCACCCAACCAAGGCACAAAATTTCATCAGATCCGTCCACAACTTTTTGAGATATCTTGTACACAAATAAACAGACAGACAACAGACAGAAAGGGTGAAAACATAACCTCCTTCACCATCGGTGGCAGAGGTAATAAGTTTTTTTTGAAGTCCTGCACAGATGTTGCTGAAGTATACGCAGGTCCTGCAGGGTTGCTGTGGAGCATGCACACCCCCCCCCCCCACACACACACACTTGTGTGCAGCCTTTGGCTGCTGGTTGCATCATTGGTTAAGGACGCGGCTTTGCCGCTGATGCACTGCCCCTATTACCAGTACGCTGATGCTCATTTTGCCAACCTTGGAAGGATGATAGTTCAAGTCAACCCCACCTGGTGTTAATTCAGTGGCCGATAGGGTTTGAACTCAGGACCCTGGGATCCCAAGCCAGCCACCCGAACCTTTAAGCCACTGTGGAGCATATCATGTTTCCAGCAATGTACACTACCGGTTGAAAGTTTTAGAACACCCCCATTTTTCAAGTTTTTCCTGAAATTTAAGCAGTTTAATGTTTCAATGTACTCTGAAATTAAAGCAGAGAACAAATAAACAATTGCAGATAAAAAAAAGAAATCATGGAATCGTTTTGTTGAACAAAATTTAATCTAAATTTTTGACTCATCAAAGTAGCCTCCTTTTGTAGATATAACAGCCGAACATATTAGTGGCATTCTTTCTACAATGGAAATCAAATATTGTTCGGAAAGTTCTTCCCAACACTGTTGCAGAAGTTCCCACAAATGTGTTTCACTTGTAGGTTGCTTTGCTTTCACCGTTCTGTCCAGTTCATCCCAAACCAGCTCGATGGGGTTTAAGTCTGGAGACTGTGCTGGCCATTCCATGATTTGAAGCCGACCGTCTTGTTCTTTTCTTCTAAGGTAGTTCTGACATAGCCAGGAGGTATGTTTTGGGTCGTTATCTTGCTTTAGGATGAACCCCTGACCCACTAGGCGTAGACCAGAGGGTATTGAATGGCGCTGCAAAATGCTGTGGTATCCCTTTTGGTTCAGGGTGCCAGTCACTCTGTGCAAGTCGCCGACTCTGGATCCAGCAAAAGAGCCTCAGGTCATCACGCTTCCTCCTCATGTTTGACAGTTGGAGTCGCACACTGAGGAACCATCCTTTCGCCTACTCGATGACGTACAAAAACCCTGCGTGATGAACCAAAGATTTCACATTTTAATTCATCGGTCCGTGAGTCCTCCTTCCAGTTTTCAGTAGTCCACTAGTGGTACTTCATGGCCCAGGGAAGCCTCTTTTTCTTATTTTGCCATCTCAGCAATGGCTTTCTTACTGCCACTCGACCTGTCAAACCTGCAGCTCGAAGTCTTCTCTTCACAGTTGAAACTGAGACTTCCTTATTCGACCAGTGTTAAGCTGTGCTTGAAGCTGCTGTCCTGTGAGCCCCCTATCACACAAGCTGTTGATTCTCAGAAACTTGTCTTCTGATTGTGTTGTGGCTTTGGGTGTGCGAGACCTCTTCCTGTCAGTGTTTCCTCCAGTTTCCACATGCCTTTTGATGGTGTCGGAAACTGTACTCACTGACACCTTGGCTGCCTTTGCAATTTCTCTAAAGGAAAGACCTACACTTTTAAGGGTTATAATGGTCTGTCTGTCTTCCTTAGTTAATTGTGTTTTTCTCACCATTATCATATCAACGTACTACTTCCTGCATTGCAATATTGTCCAAATAATGCTTCAGAGGGTGCAGCAACACAGTCTGTTCCAACACTGCTTTTATACAGACAGAGGATTTGTAACTTATCAACAAAAGTTGGGATACCTGCAGGAATTGTTTGCATCAACTTTCAAGGCTTAATTTACTTCCATTGCTGCAGAACAGCTGCAGTTGCTTTCACATTACTTGTTCCCTGAAAAGGGAACATTATTACATTTTTAACAACTCTGAAATTTACATTATTTTTCAGTTTTTTGTAACCTAAACTTTTTTTCTTTTTTCTAACCTCTGGCAGTTTACTGCTTCGCTTTGTCCCATTTCAGGATATTCACTGGACTTGAACTGCTTAAATTTCAGTAAAAACTGAAAATGGGGGTGTTCTAAAACTTAAGACCGTTAGTGTATCATCACTTGGTTGACAGCTAACTCGACCCTTTAGAACACTAAAACCCTTTAACCCTTCTGACCCTTAAGATCCCCAAGACCCTTTAGAACCCCGATGACCCCTCAGAACCCTGAGAACCCCTTAAGACTTCTAAGGCCCTCTTTAACACCAAATGCAGCCCAACTACGACCGCCCTCCATCAGGAGACGAGCATCTGTTCCACTTGGGACTCGTCGTCGTCGTCATCGTCGTCGTCGTCGTCATCATCATTGTTTTATGACCGTTTCCATGCTTGCATGTGTAAGCCGTGGTTAATCTCATGGCGGCTTTCCAGGCTGCATGATCCCTTGCTCGCCCTCTTGTCCGGCCTTTAACTACCAGTTAGTCTCTCAACAACACATCCCATGTTTTCCCCGGACGGCCTCTTGCTCTCTTTTCATTCACATTCACGTTCATACACCTCTTCACACAGCTGCCTACCCCATCCTTTCCGCATGTCCGAACCATCTCAAACTACCCCGACGCATAACCTCACTAATGCTTTCCATACCTAACCTATCTCTTAATTCCACAGTTTGTTTCCTATCCTCCAGTGTCACATCACACATCCACCTCACCATTCTCATTTCATTTCGTTCACACCTCCGTTCATCCTCCTTTTTTTTTTTTTCACCCATGCTTCACAGCCACACAACATCACGTTTCTAACGCAAGCTGCATGTAGTTTTCCCTTTAATCGGAAAGAGGTCCCTCTTCATGTCAAGAGGCTATGTATTCATTTTTGTTTCCCTGCTCGTTTGTCTTTCTCCCAGTTGTTGGTTTACATTTGTTGATATTTCGTTTTATATTTTTATTTTGTCTCTTTTGCAATTGTTGGGGATGTATTTGTCGCTGTTTCGGTTTTGTGTGACATCTTCTATCCGCACCTGTTTTTGGAAGTTTTTCGCAAGGTGATTGTGGGATACCTTTTTCTGGTTTGTTGTGTTCATGCTCGTGTACAAATTATATTCAGTAGTCTGTTGAACTTTTCACCCACTTTGCTAATCTTATGCACTTGATGTAATTCCATCAGGCCACCACCTCCTCCTTTCCTCAGCAGGTACATTCTTGTGATGCACTGATTTTTATCGAACATTTTGTGGATAGTGAAGAGTTTCCTTGTTTTTATATCTCGTTTGTTGATTTCTGCTGGTGGCCAGTTTACTATTCCACAGCTGAACTGGAACACTGGTGCTGATAGTTGGTTTCTGGCTTTGATTTTGTTCCTCGGGGAGAGGTACGTTTTCACTTCATGGCTCTGCACCATCCGGCATACCATACCCATCACGTCATGTCTTGGCACGGCTCGGAACTGTCCGTCATGTCATGTCATGTCACGGCACAGTCCCACACACGACGTGACTCGGCTCGACGTGGCACGGCTCGGACGGTCCAACATGGGTCACGGCATGGAACAGTTTGTCGCGGCTTGGCTGTGAAACTTCACAATTATTATCTCGTGGTGATGTGAAATACATGTTTTAAATTTCAATCTGATCGGACGCATGGTCTGGCAGCCAGAATTATTTAATATTTTGAATCTGGGTTCAGGGATTTAAATAAAACTTGGTACACGTATGTAAGATGATGTAATAATGTGGACGGAGTCATATCTGGCGACGTCGCGACGTTGAAGAGTACCCTTCTAGTTGACAGTCTTCCTCGCTATCATTTCTATTTTGAGTTTGTTTTCAGCACCCATTAAATCTCGGTCTTTGTCTTCGATTTTGTGTATTTTTTTTATTTTTTTGGATTCTCTTCTTTAGCTTTGAGCTTCATTTCCTCTTCTGAATAGCTGCATTTGTCCTGTTTTGTTGTCTCTGTGTCATTTGTTTCCCTTTCGTTGGTGGTGCTTGGTCTCTGTCTGTGGGGCCTGTTTTTTCTTTTGGAGTTATTTGCCTGTTACCTTCTCTTGAATGAGCAGTGCTGCTGCAAAGCACACACACGATTGATTTTCTTGAACGGGATGATTTTGGGTTCATTTTACGAATTGATTAGTTTAGTTCTCCTGTTTAGCATTTCCATTAGTATGTTGTTTTCTTGTCAATAACGTTGTGGTATTTCTCTGAGTGGTCAGTCTTCTCTCTCTGACTTTGTTGGCCACCTCTTTTTCCTAATCTGTTCCTCTTTCTTATCCTAGTCTTCCTCCTCTCTTCTATACTGCCCTTTCCCTCCTCTTCCTGCTGATCACCATTCGCCGTTCCTGTTTTCATCCCCTCCGTCTGTGTAAGTTTCGCCCGGTCCATGCCAGTGGTAGTTTCTTCTCCCCCTCCTGAGGTGGGTCCGTGTCTCCTCCCTCCACCACACCTCGTCTCCGTTGCTGGGGCCTCCGTGTCACACCATGTTCCAAGCCCCGGGTTCCCTGCATAGCCCCTCCCCGTGCCACCCTGGTCAATTCCCCACCATCCCATTATCCACCCCTCAATGAGCCTTTGGCTCCCATCCTCCTCGTATCTTCTGGCCCTAACTGTAATTTCTTTTATTCTATTTCGAATCAGAAATTTTATGGGTCGTTTCAAATTTATGATATGGAACTGTCTCTATTCTGGTGGCCAATTTATTCTTCTTTAACTGGCCCATGAATATTGCCCCCGGCCATGCTTTCCTCGCTACTCATCAATTGAATACACTTTGTAGAAAAGGATGATCTCTTTCTCCTCTTTGCTCCATCGTTCGTTGTTTTGGTTTCTCTTGTGGAGCTTTATTTTTGGCTTTCCGGAGACAAGTGGCACCTCCTCAGCCTCTCGACTTGGTGTGGATCCCTGTCTCCCTGAGAGATGGTCTTTTTTCACACAGACAACCACAAAAGGAGGTGCAGGCTTTATTCTTTACAGTGCACATTCCGGCTGCTCAGTGCAGCGACACAGACTCAAGACTCCTCCTGTATGGGATTTGTGTCCCAATATTTTGTGTTTTGTTTTCTTTTATTCTCAACACAAAATTAGTTTTCGTCTTTTCTCGACATCCTGCTCCCCCCCCCCCCCGCCGTCCTCTGGCACCTCGATACCAATCTTTCCCCTTGGGGATCGCCACACTGGGTCGCCGACATCCCAACCAAGGCGCGAGTAGCATTGCATCACTTCGGGCTTACCTCCCCCTTCTCTGCCCAGCCCAAAAGACCACCGATGTCCACCACCAGCCTAGCAGCACAACAATCATCTGGGGCTCCAAGCAGTGTGCCTGAGATGCAATGATCCGTGGGGCGTCATTCCGGTCTTTAGGTTGCAAAGTTTTATCCGGCTCTTGTGATCCACACATGCTTAGTGTTTGCTTCATGGTTAGGGTGGTGGGCTTGGGATCCGAGCGTCCTGAGTTCAAATGCCACTCGGCTGTTGAATTGATATCAGGTGGGGTTAACTCTGCCTGTCATCCTTCTGAGGTTGGCAAAATGAGTGCCAGCATGCTAGTATCCTGTGTCGGAGTGGTGACCCATCCAGGATTGTACCCAATGGCCAAAGAGACTCTGCACCAGCACCAACACTCTGCACAGAGTATGGTCCCAATGGATGGATGGTGATTCACGCCTGATCCACACCTCCTGTGCGTGCGTGCGTGCGTGCGTGCACGCGCTGAATGAGTGTCCTGTCAATTTTGGGTTAAAATCTGACTGAAGGTCACAGTATTTCGATTCTCACCTTCCCATAAAATTATATTGTTTTGAGAAAATTTCTCAGTATTTCATTGTAAAAACCCAGTTGGTTCACGAGTGACCTTCAGGGAAGTTGGTAATCTGCCTGCATCTCTTGCCTGTTGTCGTCTGTTTTATGCCAGTCCATAAATCTTGTTATTGACTTTTTCACCACTCAAGGAAAGATAGGTTGTGCAATAAATTGCTTTCTCTGGAAAAGGCAGTGGCCGATAACCTATGCCAATAACGGATTGGAGAGAAAGTAAATGTGCAGTGCCATTATATAGAAATATTCTCACAATGATTAATAATATTTGCCTCGGTTGAGACAACCTTGACTGTTTTTGTGACGCAGTGACTCAGAGCGGCTCATCCCAAATGTGTTCCACTTCCTGGTGCTGCTCTCTTATGAGCGGTACCACTCGAAGCCCATCATCGGTATGCCCAAGATCATTCAGTTGTGCGATGGGCTCATGGCGAGTGGACGCAAGGCCATAACACATGGTACGTGGGGATAAGCTTTCGGATCAGCTTCAACTCAACAAGAGGAATGACATGGGGAAATTTATGAACTGCTTTGTCTCTGAGGCACTAATGTTTTAAAATTCAAACATTATAGCTTTTGTCCGAAAAGGATTTTTATTTTATTTTTGTTTTCTGTTTTCTTATGAAATTGTGATTGGTTTTAACTTGAATCCTTGTGGATTTCAGTCATTCGAGTCTGCTTTGGGACACA
>BROF01007751.1:0-14053 GCA_024346535.1 Eptatretus burgeri | reverse complement strand
CTCCTGATGAATATAAAACAAGAAGGAAAATAAACCATCCACAACCATGTCATCAAAGGGAAAAATTGACGGGCCCCATCCCCGCCCATTAAAGTGATGGACATCCATTGTGATTTCCATCTCCACTTCACCAACACAAGAAATGATTGAGCATTTTTCACCGACCTTGGACCTCATAAGGTGAAGAATTTCTGTTTCCTGATGTGCTCTTCAGAGTCCAAGCATTCAGTTTGCGTTGCCACTTGTTTTTCACTGAAAAACAATCTTCACTTGCACAGCAAACAACACTGCAAATTTAGTCTTCAGCTTCATCATCCTCATTCATATTCAGATTAGTGAACCTCATTCGGAGAATACTTGATGGCTCAGATTGCGGTGGATGATTTCAAATTCAAAAAAATTGAAGAAACTTGTTAAAAAAATGATCGTGAAGAACACGTAAATGTTGAGGTTTTTGCATTAATAATGAGACATTGTTTCTAACAGGACACAAGTATTATGTTATTAAATCGAAACTATCTTCTAAAAACAGGATATTGAGGAATGATTTAAAATGTCACGTGGCATTGATTCAACACCAAAACAGCATCAAAAAATCAACGAGTGGGTACATATACCAGTTCTTTTTCATATGTATATCATATCTCATATCTGTCATATAGATTGTGGACCAGGTTATATGCAGATGGCGCTGTTTGTTCCTCAACGGCAGAGGCTGGGTGGGCTACCTGCGCATGCAGCCGAGGCGTGTGCATCGAGAGCAAGATTACCTGATTGCAGCCCTTTTCCTGGAGGAGCAGTGGCTGGCCCGACGGCAGCGAAAAGGGAGGACGATGTGGGTCGGTCGGCAACGAAAAATAGGACGGTCGACGCATACTGCCACCGAGGCCGTACGAGTGACGCACGGCAGGCATCAGGGAACCGTGGATCGATCCTGGGTTGCCCTCAGGTTGTCACACAGACCGCAAGGCCAGCATTCGTTGAACACAGGGACACCTTAGGACTACCCTACGGCGATCGTGGAACTAGGGCGGCCGCCATAATGTTTTGGGGGTTGGCAAAATTCATTTTTCATTGATAAGAGCCGACAGCAGCCGCACCAAAAACACAAGCCCACCGTACGCCCTACGTACGGTTGACGTGGAACACATCTCTGTCATAGCTACGGCTTGTCAAATTGCTACGGCCAACCTAGAAATGAAAAAAAATTGTCACTCCACGCTATAATTCCACAGAGACTCCGACGGCTTGTATAAGATAGACATATGGCATAGGGCAACCTCAGAAACTCTGCGGCCGCCGCACGTTTCTGTCAATTCAGGAGGGGTACGGCTGCCGTATCCGAGCCGTAGAGCAAATGTGACTCTACTCTCACCAACCATTGTTGTCAGCCCCGAGCTATGATCCCTGCAAAATTATGGTTGATTGGGTGGGGGGGGGGTCAGTGAAAGGTAATTGGGAAGGTTGAGTGATGCCGATTCACCAGTGGGTTCGCATCAGTGGTGTCGACAGAGAGACAGAGAGAAGCAGAGGAACGGTATTGCATTCTCTGAGATGGAAGATGGATGTGCTCCACCCATCTGAGCTTCTCACCATGGTTCATCTTGCAGTTGGGATCGGAAGTAGCCAGTCATTAATACCTGGGCAGAAACGATTCCTCTCACTGGAGGGCACAGCGGAACTGCCAACCTCTTGACTCCTGATGAATTTGGTCTGAATTTGAAGGGCCGGGGTAATTCTGACAATGAGCTCTCAAAGCGGAAAGCGACGTCGGCACCGCCACTGCATCCGAATGTCCTGCCCGAGTTGAGTTTCGATGTTTTGGCATTTTGCGAAATCTCGACTGGTGATTGCAGGACTTTGGAATCCATGAGGGTGGGAGTGGACGGTGCATGGGAGGCGAGGCCATGGCAAAACTCCCGGGAACCTCGGGAAACAATTCGCGTGGCCGGGCGAATCCGCACACGTTCTGGGCTGTGGAGGTCGAGCGCCCCGAACACAGGTCCATGCTCGACAAATTGCCGATTAGTTCCCATGAGTTTTTATTTCGTGGCCGAGCATTAGGTTTTCAGGTATTTGTGTTTCCCATTGGAAGTTTGGGTGAGGATCGAAGACCAAGGCTGGTGGTTGCGGAAAGGGAAAAGGGAATAATTCTCACGGTGGTGGATCATGGCAATGGGGTATCACTCCCCTTTGCTGGTGATCCTGCATGTGACTATCCACATCCACATAGTTCCCTCGAGATCATTCCTCTTCTTTCAACCTGTGTGATCGGATTTAGGATTTAGCATTGGCGGTCTCATTGATCGATTTTACCCTCGGTTGCACCCTCAACAGCAGTGTGCCTTCTCGATCTGCCCACCCACCGATGGTGAGCTGGGTTCCAATGTCATTCCTTGGGCATAGGAAGGCTTAATACCCAGACCTCTGCAGAGGGAGCTGAGGTGTGTCTCGGCAATCATGAACGCACGGTCCTGGTTCAGGTGGATAGTCACCGAGTCAGACATTGGCATGGGCTCCACAGACGGCATACATATGCCAAGATGAGCACCAGGAAGCCAGGTCCACTCCATTCAGCGAGTCGGGCTATGGGCAGCCAGATGGAAGCGCCAGGTAACTGCAAATGAGTGTCAGAGGGAAACGGAGACAAAGAACAGAAGACCCACCAGGATTCTTCCAGAGATTGGGACACTGAGCATCGAGGGTGCCAATAAAATGAGCGAGCAATGGTGGGACACACTGCAGAAGCGACCGGGTTTCCAAGAATGCCCTCAAATTAATTGACACCCAAAGAAAAATGACAGTATAACTGCAAATGGTGTCAAATAATAACCCCAACAAAACTTTTACAAAAGCATATTGGATTAACACATTTCCATCATTTCAAAAACATGCAGAACGAGAAGGAGCAATCAATGATTGAAGATGCCAGCAGGAAAGAAGGTGATGGGGTGGAGAAGAAGGGCCGAAGAGGACTGTGGGCAGGAGCAGACACTGGGTGCACGGCGCTTCTGACAAAAAAAAACCATCCGTTGTGGTCAGCCCCGAGCTATGATCCCTGCAAAATTATGGTTAATGGGGGGGGGGGGTCGGTGAAAGGTAATTGGGAAGGTGGAGTGATGCTGATTCACCAGTGGGTTCGCGTCAGTGGTGTCGACAGAGAGACAGAGAGAGTGGGAGAGGAAGGGTATTGCATCCTCTGGGATGGAAGGGGGACGTGCTCCACCCAGCCGAGCTTCTCACCATGGTTCATCTTTCAGGACGGATCGGAAGTAGGCAGTCATTAATGCCTGAGCAGAAAAGATTTCTCTCACTGGAGGGCACAGCGGAACTGCCAACCTCTTGACTTATGATGAATTTGGTCTGTATTTGAAGGGCTGGGTTAATTCTGACCATGAGCTCTCAAGGCGGAAAGCGACGTGGGTACCGTCAGTGGATCCAAATGTCCTATCTGAGTGGAGTTTCGATGTTTGGGTATTTTGCGAAATCTCAACTGCTGATCGCAGGTGTTCGCGATCGATGAGGGTGGGAGTGGACCGTGCACGGGAGGCAAGGCCACGGCGAAACTCCCGGGACCCTTGGTAAACAATTCCCTTGGCTGTGAGAATCCGCACCCGTTGCGGGCTGTGGAGGTCGAGCGCCCCGAACACAGGTCCATGCTCGAAAAATTACCAATTCGTTCCCACGAGTTTTTCTTTCGTGGCCGAGCATGAGGCTTTCAGGTGTTTGTGTTTCCCATTGGAACTTGGGGTGAGGATCAATGACCAAGGCTGGTGGTTGTGGAAAGGGAAAAGGGAATAATTCTCACGGTGGTGGATCATGGCAATGGGGTATCACTCCCCTTTGCTGGTGATCCTGCATGTGAATATCCACATCCACAGAGTTCCCTCGAGATCATTCCACTTCTTTCAACCTCTGCAATAGGAGTCAGGATTGAGCAGAGGCGGTCTCATTGATCGATTTTCCCCTCGGTTGCACCCTCAATGGCAGTGTGCATTCTCGATCTGCTCACCCACCGATGGTGAGCTGGGTTCCAACGTCATTCCTTGGGGGCAGGAAGTCTTACACCCCAGACCTCGACAGAGGGAGCTGAGGTGTGTCTCGGTAATCATGAACGCACGGTCCAAGTTCAGGTGGAACGTTACTGAGTCGGACATTGGCATGGGTTCCACAGAAGGGATACAGATGCCAAGATGAGCGCCAAGAATCCAGGTCCACACCATTTAGCAGGTCGGGCTACGGGCAGCGAGATGGTAGCGTCAGATTACTGCAAATGAGTGTCAGAGGGAAATAGTCACAAAGAACATCCGACCCAGCAAGATTCTCCCAGATATTGGGACACTGAGCATCGACGGTGCTAAAAAACTGAGCGAGCAGTGGTGGGACACTGCAGAAGAGACCGGGTGTCCACGAATGCCCTCAAATTCATTGACACCCAAAGGAAAATTATAGTATAACCGCAAATGGTATCAAATAATCACCCCAATAAACTTTTGCTCAAGAATCTTGGAAGAACACATTTCTTTCATTTGAAAAACGTAAAGAACGAGAAAAAGCAATCAATGAGTGAAGCACCTCATCAGGACTTCATTATGTGGTTTTATGGTCCACAAGTTATGAAAGTGCTCGCATTCCAATTGTTCTGTGCTTTCAATAGAAATAAAAATAAACAGACAAACGGCCGGAAATGGAACACCCAATCTTCTGGAGAGGGAAATCATGAAAATGTAAAATAAGTATCCACGTAAACACTTCTCTTTTGACTCTTATTCATCTCATCTCTTGGAAATATCAGAAAGTAATGTAAAGGCAACATTTCAAAAAAATAATGTGACTTGCAGCGACATAAATACTGGAATATTTCTCATGTTAGTTGCAAGATGCAGTTTTTCATAAAATGTCGTGAATGAATGACAGAAAATCAACACAAAACTTACAATTGAACTTCCTGTGTCAATCAACAGAAAAAATGAATATCTCCTGATGAATATAAAACAAGAAGGAAAATAAACCATCCACAACCATGACATCAAAGGGAAAAACTGACGGGCCCCATCCCCGCCCGTCAAAGTGATGGACATCCATTGTGATTTCCATCTCCAATTCAACAAGACAAGAAATGAGTGAGCATTTTTCACCAACCTTGAACCGAATAAGGTGAACGATTGCTGCTTCCTGAGGTGCCCTTCAGAGTCCAAGCATTCAGTTCGCTTTGCCACTTGTTTTTCACTTTAAAACAATCTTCACTTGCACAGCAAACAAAACTGCAAATTTTTTCTTCAGCTTCTTCATCCTCATTCATATTCAAATTGGTGAAGCTCATTCGGAGAATAATTGATGGCTCAGAATGTGGTGGATGATTTCAAATTCAAAAAAATTGAAGTCACTTGTTAAAACAACGATCGTGAAGAACACGTAAATGTTGAGGTTTTTGCAATAATAATGCCACCTTTTTTCTAATTTCGAACAGGACACAAGTGTTATGTAATTAAATCGATACTATCTTCCAAAAACAGAATATTGAGTAAAGATTGAAAATGTCAGGGAGCATTGAATCAACACCAAAATAACATCAAAGAATCAACTTCAATCGATTCCCACAATAACCCCAACATACTTTTTGTTAAGCATCATAGTTAAACACATTTCCCATCTCAGTTCAAAAACAAATACAACGAGATGGGGAGCACTCGGTAAAGTGCAAATCCTCTGCCCCAATACTGCTCGGTCACTCAAGTGAACCGGATATCCTATGCATTCAATTTGATGTCAAAGTTCTCACAGAGTTATAGTTTGCAACTCTCCCTTTTACTTTTAACTTTTACAAACTCAACTCATTCGTCATGACTAGATTCCTCTAGACAGAAATTGATTTTACGTGGGGATATCCACCTGAAGTTCCAAAATCGGCCGCAATTATAATTTTGGCATGTTTTTTGTTGGAAATCACTTATAACATGAAGAAAGGCAAAAAAAAAAGAATCGCAATTTTGTTGAAAAAAAAGTTGCAAAAATTTTTTTCTCCAACTATTTTTTTATTGGGGGGGGGGGTTGGAAATCACTTAAAATATGAAGAAATGCAAAAGAAATTCAATTTTTTTTTTAAATGGCCGCCATAGCGGCCATATTGGATTTTGGACTTGGTCCGAAATCCAATGGCATGATCCTTGGTCCAGACCTAATCCCCCCACCAAGTTCCGTCGAAATCCGTAGAGGAGTTTTTCCGTAATACTGTTCACAAACAAACAAAACAATAAAAGAATGTCACCCGCAAGTTGACCCGTATCTTGCCAAAAGGTGAGCACGTGTGACTTCTTTCAGGTCACACTGAGGTGAACAGAGTTGCTATCCACCAGGAGCGACTCCTTGAGGAATATCTGCCTACGAGAGATTCCGATGAGAATCGTTCTACAGAGTCACCATGAAAAATGTGTTTGCCTCATAATGTCAACAAATGATGTCATAATGTCTCAAGCTTGACATATCTAGAAAGCACTCATCGAGGTGTTCAATTTGAGGTACTTCACGATATGGTTCCTAAAATTTGACCTTGGGGCCAAATATGTTTGACCTCAGATGCTAACCATGAAGGTCAAGGCCAATCGCCACCAAAAACTAAGCAGCTGAGCGTCAGACCATATACGACATTCCCATAAAGTTTGGAGACTATGAGATAAAAATTACTCAAAAAATAAGGGTTTCGTCGACTCCCCTGATTTGCGACAAAGTCTCCTTGGCCTTTGACCTTGACGTTCAAAATTCTATGCACTGAAAGGGACCTCTATACGCCTCTGATATGCGAAGTTACAAAAATTTCCAATGATAACTGTGCTCTGCAGAGTGATTTATACATGTTGACAGACAAAAAAGAAACAAACAAACAAACAAAAAAAACACATGAAGGTCCAGGTCAATCGCCACCAAAAATTAAGCAGCTGAGCGCCAGACCATGAACTATATTCCCATGCAGTTTAAAGACGATCCGATCAAAATTACTCAAAAAATAAGGGTTTCGTCGACTCCCCTGATTTGCGACAAAGTGAACTTGACCTTCAAAATTTTGTGCGCTGAAAGGGACCTCTGTCGGCCTCTGATATGCGAAGTTACAAAAATTTCCAATGATAACTGTGTTCTGCAGAATTTTTCATCCGTGATTACAGAGAAACAAATAAACAAAAAAAACATACAAGCTGACTAACATATCTTGCAAAAACTTCGTTTTGGCAAGATAACAAACAAACAGAAAGGGGTGAAAACAGTAACCTCCGTTCTTCGATGGCAGAGGTTAATCACCAAAAGACTAAATATGAAATGAGGATGTCCATTTTAAATTAAAATGACAAATCTATTTTGAAAAAGGAATAATATTATTTTCCAAAATTAAAGAGTATGGAGGAGAAATTGAAAATGGCACATTGCATTGATTGACACCCAAAGGAACATGACAGTGCAACTTGAAATGTTTTCAAATAATAACCTCAACAAAACTTTTGCAAAAGCAGATTGGATAAACACATTTGCATCATTTCAAAAACATGCAGAACTCGAGGGGAAGCACTCGGTAGAGTGTAAAACCTCCGCCGCCAATAGGGCTGGGTTACTGAAGTGAACCTGATGTCCAATTGATTGTAGGTCAAAACCGATCAGACTCTACTGAACCACGATTGAATAAACTAAACTAGATCGACGTGCATGTAGAAATGCCAGAAAAATAAAATCGAGATTTTTTTGAAAAAAAAAGTTGCAAATTTTCTGGTTTTTTTTCTCTTACCAATGTTTTTATTTTTCGTTGGAAATCACTTAAAACATGCAGAAATGCAAAAACAAAATTTCAAATATTTTTTTCAAAATGGCCGCTGTAGCGGCCACATTGGACTTTGGACCAAGTCCAAAATCTCATGGCATGATCCTTGGACCATACCAAATTGCCCCACCAAGTTACGTCGAAATCCGTCCAGGAGTTTTTCCGGAATACTGTTCACAAACAAACAAACAAACAAACAGACAGGGGTGAAAACAGTAAACTCCGTCCATCTTCGATGGCGGAGGTTAACGAGAAGGAGCAATCAATGATTGAAGACCCTTGCAGGAAAGAATGGGGTGGGGTGGAGAAGTCGGGCCGAAGAAGATTGTGGGCAGGAGCATACACTGGGTGCACGGCATTTGTGATACAAACCAACCATTATGTTCAGCCCCGAGCTATGATCCCTGCAAATTATGCTTAATGGAGGGGGTCGGTGAAAGGTAATTGGGAAGGTGGAGTGATGCTGATTCACCAGTGGGTTTGCGTCAGTGGTGTTGACAGGGAGACAGAGAGAGGGGGAGACGAAGGGCATTGCATCCTCTGGGATGGAAGGTGATTTTGATCCACCCAGCCGAGCTTCTCACCATGGTTCATCTCGCAGGACGGATCGGAAGTAGCCAATCATTAATGCCTGGTCAGAAACGATTTCTCTCATTGGGGGACACAGCGGAACTGCCAACCACTTGACTCCTGATGAATTTGGTCTGTATTTGAAGGGCCGGGGTAATTCTGACCATGAGCTCTCAAGGCGGAAAGCGACGTGGGTACTGTCAGTGGATCCGAATGTCCTATCCGAGTGGAGTTTCGATGTTTGGGCACTTTGCAAAATCTCGACTGGTGAATGCAGGACTTTGGGATCGATGAGGGTGGGAGTGGACCGTGCACGGGAGGCAAGGCCACGGCGAAACTCCCGGGACCTTTGGTAAGGGCCCTGTCACACCTTGACGTTTTAGCCAGCAATGGCAACGTTTAAAAATGTATGTAAAACGTTGGCGTACGCTGAAATTTTGATGTATTTTTTTAAGTTTTGGGCATATTCATAACGTGTTGGTCGTATGCATTACATCTTAGTAATGGGCACAGAACGTTTTGTTGTGTTATTGATAACTTTTTACCAATTAATGCTTCGCCTGTTGTCGGTGTTCACAACCTATGCCCAACGACAGTTTAACTTACGCATAGTGTGCTAAATGTATCGCCGGCGAACTCGTGGTGTCGCCTGTTCAGAACCTGCCGGACGCCGATTTAAATCATAACCGCCTGAGAATTTGAAGTGTCAACGTCGCAGTCACACCTTGACGATTTTGACAGCGTATGCCGGCCTATGAAAAATGTGTCTAAAACGCAAGGCGCACGTCGAATACAGTAGAGGTAAGTTGTGTATTCGTTTAGAGTAGGCTGGAAAACAATGAGGTATGCTGTCATATTACGTGGTACGTGTAATACGTCGTGAAATTTCAGGCATGCTGAAAATTTTACGACGTACTCGGCGTATGGCTAACACATTACGCATGCGTTGTCATATGTTCCTGGCACGGACCGCGATCGTTTACACACGAGGGACAGACGTTACTTGTAGGTTAGTCATTAGCCGAAACAAGTCAAGGTAATATTTAACATACCCGCAACCTAATTTTCAACAAATGGGTAACGTCCTTTTAACCTACGAGTCGCGTGCTCTGAACCTATGTTTAACGTGCTTGAAACCTGTGAGTAACGTGCATTGAACCTATTTGTAATTTGCCTTGAACCAATGACTCGCGTGCTATGAATCTATCAGTAACTTGCGTTGAACCTATGTGTAGCATGCTTTGAACTGAAGTATAACGTGCTTATAACCTTTGAGTAACATGCGATGAACCTATTTGTAACGTATCTAAAACGCACATTGTCGTATGAAGACGAATTAGATTGACGTCTTCCGGACGACCACAGCACTTACTGAACGTGTTTCTGACTTACATCTACCGTGTAATGGCGTATTGGCAGCGTTTAGGGGAAATGGTATATACAAATGGGCTTCACAAGAGGAACCCATCATTGTTCCAGACTCCATGTTGAGTAGATGTCAATGCCAGTAGTATCAGTAGTAGTAATACTATTAGTAGTAGTTGGTGTGCATGACAGTAGTAATCATAATAGTCGTAGTAGTTGTTGTAGTAGCATTGGTAGTAGTAGTATGTCTATGTCAGCAGTAGTATGTGAGCGTGATTGGGAGAGTGTGGGTGATGATGGATCCTCTTATCGTCCACGAATAGGAGACTACTTTGCACCATTGTTCGATGTTCTTTTCGGCAAATTTTTTTTCCTCATTCCACGATGAAACATTTTTTTGTTTTACTTTTTAAAGTATTAAAAACGACTTTGACAAATGCATAATGTTCTAGTAATGAACACAGAACGCTTCGATAACTTATAGATAAGTTATACCAACGATTGTTTATCGTGTTTTAGTCGTCCACAACCTTTGCCCAACGATAGTCCTTCGTATGCACAGCGTAATAATTCCCAAGCACGTTATTCATATGTTATAAATAAGTAACGGGTACCCGAAACATTACTTTGATGTGTTTTGACGGATGAGGAACTTTCAAGTAGCATGTTGCAAAGTGTGAACAACATTCGTGTCGCGTGCTTAAAAAACGTCACTCATAGGTTAGAAATAACTTTCGGGTACGCGAAAGTTACCTCTACGTCTTTCGACTGATGAGTAACATAAAATTAACGTGTGTCAACGATCGCATGATGTGCCTACAACTTATGGCCAGCACAGCGGAACGTGTGAGCCAAACGACGAGTACGTCGTAAAATTTCAAGCATGCAAAATTTTTTTGAAAACCAAAAAGTACAACGTTTTAAACCAGCGTAATACGACCTATGGTAGTGTTTTTCAGCGTGCACCGAACGTACACATAACGTACCCATAACTTATTCGACATGTGCCAGCGTTTTAGAAAATGTTTTCATAAATCGGCAAACACTGGCTCAATCGTCAAGGTGTGACAGCCCTTTAAACAATTCCCTTGGCTGGGCGAATCTGCACCCATTGCGGCTGTGGAGGTCGTGCGCCCCGAACACAGGGAAATGCTCGACAAATTGCCGATTAGTTCCCACGAGTTTTTCTTTCGTGGCCGAGCATGAGGTTTTCAGGTGTTTGTGTTTCCCATTGGAAGTTGGGGTGAGGATCAATGACCAAGGCTGGTGGTTGTGGAAAGGGAAAAGGGAATAATTCTCACGGTGGTGGATCATGGCAATGGGGTGTCACTCTCCTTTGCTGGTGATCCTGCATGTGACTATCCACATCCACAGAGTTCCCTCGAGATCATTCCACTTCTTTCAACCTTGGGGATGGTGGTCAGGATTGAGCAGAGGCGGTCTCACTGATTGATTCTCACCTCGGTTGCACCCTCAACGGCAGTGTGCGTTCTCGATCTGCCCACCCACCGATGATGAGCTGGGTTCCAAGGATGTTCCTTGGGTCCGGGATGGCTTACTCCACAGACCTCGACAGATGGAGCTGAGGTGTGTCTCGGTAATCATGAACGCACGGTCCTGGTTCAGGTGGAAAGTTACCGAGTCAGACATTGGCATGGGTTCCACAGAAGGGATACAGATGCCAAGATGAGCACCAGGAATCCAGGTCCACACCATTTAGTGGGTCGGGCTCTGGGCAGCCAGATGGTAGCGTCAGCTGACTGCAAATGAGTGTCAGAGGGAAAGAGTAATAAAGAACGTACGACCCAGCAAGATTCTACCAGATATTGGGACACTGAGCATCGAGGGTGCCAAGAAACTGAGCGAACAATGGTGGCACACACTGCAGAAGCGACCGGGTGTCCAGGAATGCCCTCAAATTCATTGACACCCAAAGGAAAATGACAGTGTAACCGCAAATGGTATCAAATAATAACCCCAACAAACTTTTGCTCAAGCATCTTGGATTAACACATTTCTTTCATTTCAAAAACATAAAGAACGAGAAAAGCAATCAATGAGGGAAGACCCTCACCAGGGCATCTTTATGTGGTTTTATGGTCCACAAGTTATGAAAGCGCTCGAATTCCAATTGTTCTGTGCTTTCGATAGAACACTTCTTTTGACTCTTATTGATCTCATCTCTTGGAAATAGTAAAAAGTTATGTAAAGCCAACATTTCAAAAATATCATTTCACTTGAACCGAACTAAATACTGGAATATTTCTCATGAAAGTTGCAAGATGCAGTTTTTCATAAAATGTAGAGAATGAATATCAGAAAATCAATACAACAATTAAAATGGAACATCCTGTGTCAATCAACAGACAAAAATGAATATCTCCTGATGAATACAAAAGAAGAAGGAAAATAAACAACACAACCATGACATCAAAGGGAAAAATTGACGGGCCCCATCCCTGCCCGTCAAAGTGTTGGACATCCATTGTGATTTCCATCTCCACTTCACCAACACAAGAAATGAGTGAGCATTTTTCACCAACCTTGAACCTAATAAGGTGAAGAATTGCTGCTTCCTGAGTTGCCCTTCAGAATCCAAGCATTCAGTTAGCGTTGCCACTTGTTTTTCACTTTAAAACAATCTTCACTTGCACAGCAAACAAAACTGCAAATTTATTCTTCAGCTTCGTCATCCTCATTCATATTTACATTGGTGAAGCTCATTCGGAGAATAATTGATGACTCATATTGTGGTGGATGATTTCAAATTCAAAAAAATTGAAGACGCTTGTTAAAACAATGATCGTAAATGTTGAGGTTTTTGCAATAATAATGCCACGTTGTTTATTACAGGACAAAAGTATTATGTTATTAAATCGAAACTATCTTCCAAAAACAGGATATTGAGTTCTGATTTAAAATGTCAGGGAGCATTGATTCAACACAAAAACAGCATCAAATAATCAACTTCAATCGACTCTCACAATAACCCAACATACTTTTTATCAAGCATCATGGTTAAACACATTTCCCCTCTCAGTTCAAAAACAAATACAATCATCAAAAGACAAGATATAACATGAGGATGTCCATTTTGAATTAAAATGACAAATCAAGTTTGATAAAGAAAATAATATTATTTTCCAAAATTAAAGAGTATTGAGGAGAAATTGAAAATGGCACATTGCGTTGATTGACACCCAAAGGAACATGACAGTGTAACCTGAAATGTTTTCAAATAATAACCCCAACAAATTTTGCAAAATCAAATTGGAAAAACACATTTCCATTCTTTAAAAAACATGCAGAACGAGAAGGAGCAACCACTGATTGAAGACCCTTGCAGGAATGAAGGGGTTGGTTACAGAGTTAGCTCTGTTCTCTCAAGCAGAGTTAGCGGTGGTGCCACTTGAAGAGAGGGACGGGATGGAAGGGGAGTGGACACAACAGACACAGTTAACAAGGTTCCACCAGGTTTTAGTGGAGGGTGACAAGTTTGAAAGTTCATTCTTGAGTTTGGACAGATGTTGTTTTCTGGCTCTGCTGAGAGTGGACACACATTTGTAATGACCTTTTTGGAATGCTCTAAGATTGCCCTCGGTCGGATTTGCCTTCCATGAAGAGAAGGCACGTTATTCCAGAGCAACGACATCACCACAGAATTCAGTGTACTCACATTATAGGGGTGCATCTGTGTGGGGAGCACAAACCTTGCTGTCCTGAAGCATTGATAATGATACAATGGGCAGGAAATGTCGGGTAATTGAAGGTGTGATGGGTTGCATCATTGCATAGGAGAGAGCGGGTTTCTGTGGAAGAATTCCCAGGCTGAGTTAATATCAGGGGCAGTGGACATGGGAGGCCTCTCCTGAAGGGAAATGGCTGCTTGCAGTACTTGCCGATCTGCTTCAGTGAAATGCCAGACTCGCCGGTATTGATGCTGCTCTCTGAGATTATCCAGAAAGACAAGCCTGCTGTTGACATTGTGATTTGGGTGGCTGACTTGGAATCTTCGGGTCCTGAGTTTGAGCACCGCTGGCTGCAGAATGAACACCACATGAGGTTGACTCAGCCTGTCATCCTTCCGAGGTTGGTGAAATGAGGACCAGTGTACTGGTACAAGGGTACTGCATCAGCGGCATAGTCAATCACCCAAAAAATGACAGCGACCCGGCCATCAAAGTGTCCAGCGGTCAAGCTGCAAAATTCTAGAAGCAGAAACCAGAAAGATGTTGACTTTCACAAGCATGTGATCAGATGAACCAATTGGAGAAAAGGAAGAGCAGGAGACATTTGCAGGAAAGTTTATCATCA
>BROF01007750.1:0-14082 GCA_024346535.1 Eptatretus burgeri | reverse complement strand
TGTCTCTCTGTCTCTGTCTCTGTCTCTGTCTCTGTCTGTCTGTCTCTCTATCTCTATCTCTCTCCTTTTGTACCTGAAAAGGTGAAAAAGTATCTGGCAATGCTCGACCCTGACTCTGCAACTGGACTGAACAGCATCAGCTCACAAGTCCAAAAAACCTGCTCTGCTGCTCTTGTGCATCCTCTATCTGCCCTTTTCACTCTGTCATTTCTCATAAGTCGTCTTCCATCCGCTTGAAAATCAGCTAACATCACAACATTAGATAAAAATAGGTGCAAAAACGGATCCCATTAACTACAGTCCAATTAGCTTCCTTCCATTATCAGCAAGGTCATGGAATCCATCATCACAGTTGACATAAAATCATTCCCTTTCTCCAACAGCCTCATCTCAGATCATCAATTTGGATTAAGACCTGATCACTCGACCTTGGACATGCTGTTTCTACTCTCTCAACAATGGTGGAGGCCCTCAATATCTGACATGAGATCAGGGCCGGCTCTCTGGACATATCTCGAGTATTTGATACCGTCTGACATACTGTCCTGCTCTCGTAACTGTCTGTTTATGGAATCAAAGGCCAACTCCATGGCATACTCATTTCGTCTACTCTCGTAGCCAACATGTAGCTCTCAACAGAATCCTTCATCTCCTCTCCCTGTTAAGGCTGGAGTGCCATTCGGGATGAGGCAGTGTTCCGCAGCCCATCTTATTCCTAATCTTCATCAATTATTTCACTGACTCTGGAAAATCCTCCATCTCTTTGCTGATGACTTCACCTTCTGCTGTGACTTCCCTCATCCTTCAGATAGGCAGGCAGCAACTTCTTCCCATTATCCAGACCTTGACAGAATCACAAGATGGTCAAACACCTGGAATATTTCTTTCAATCCTGACAAAATTCACACTCTCACGCTCTCTCTGAAGGGACTGTGTAGAAAACCCTCCTATCTACCTTATTAACAACCCTGTTGAGGAAGTTCAGTCATTCAAACTCCTGGGTCTCATTATTAGTCATGATGTTTCTTGGGCAAACCAGATAGCAACATTGGCCTCCAGAGCCAGTCGTCATCTGGGCATTCTCCATCATACAAAGACCTTCCTTGGCACACCTGAACTTCTCACCACCCAAAGGGTCTTCCTCCGCAGCTTGATGGAGTACTGTACTTCTCTCCATTCTGCGCTGGCTCCCCTGCCTCACATCTTACTTAGCTTGACGCCGTGAAATCCAAGGCCTTCAATGTCACTGGAATCTCCCATGACAGAGCTGAGTATATGGGCTGATCGCTTTCCTACCGCAGACAAGTAGTTGGTCTCTATCTTCCTCTACTTCCTTTCTGGTCTTGCACCTTCTGCTCTCTCCTTGCTTTGTCACCTGCCCTCCCCCCACTCCCCAGGTTTCTTCAGGGTCCTTGTGGTGCACCAACAACCCCCTTCTGATGAAACTCGCAAAATCCAGAATCACTACGCACCTCCACTTATTCGTCCCTCTTTTTTCCCTGCCTGTGGTACAAACATCCACATTCTCTTCAATATCATTCTTCCCTCCAGGTCTTCAAGACCGTTGTTCACAATCATCTCAGATCATCCCCCATCAAAAACCAGGAACTTTAGTTTTACACCCGTTAATCCTCCAATCTCCTCTCTCAAAACGTCCAGTTTTTCCTTCCTCGGAGTTTACTTCTGTATATATCTTTTCCCCCTCACATCCCTTATTTGTCCAAGGGTCCCGCAACTCTGCTGTTGGAGTTCCCTCTCTCTTTCTACTGTTCCTTTTGTTATTTTGCGTCCTGTACCATTCTGTGTTGTAGCCCTTCCACGAGCCTTAACTTTGTACGCACAAAGCAAACAACAAAAAACAGAAAAACACCTCACTCACAAGAGGCCACACATGAACGAGAGAACCGTCTTTGTTTAGCTTGTGTGAGTCCTCGCGAGTCCGTGTGCCCACGCCAACATGCGCTTCCTCCGTGTTCTCACACGCATCCGTCATCATTGCCTACCTGTAACAAAACGACGCAGAATGTAATTTGCTATCATGGGGTCAACAGGACAGACAATAAGGACCAACTGAACTTGCAGGAAACTGTCTACCCAGTTCTTTGCTTATTTACATGCATTTGTAGTGTTCATGTAAAACCATTGTACGATTATTGAAGATAAATTGCAGTTGGTTGTGCATTTCAATGCTGCGTCGTGATTTTTTTTTGTCCTCTTTTTAAAAAAAAATTTCTTTGTTTTTGTGAAAGTATATGCTCGTTAGATAATCTGGTTTAATGTAAAGTTCAAAGGCACAATAAGGTTTACAAAGATGCACCGTTATAACTTGCATCTTCATGAATCTATTGGCAGAGTCGATATGCGAGCATTACCGGTCCGAAGGTCGACTCTTATTTGAAAGATACCATGGAATATTTGTCGTGAATGCACACTGAACAGCCAGCTTAACACCACCTCTGAAAGAATGCGTGTTTTATGATGCAACACCCCCTGCTGATACCGCCACAGTGTGTCATCGAAGTGGCATGTGATTCAGTTTACGGATCAAACTCATAACCAGCAAGCTCACAGCCAGGTGCACTAAAACTGAACCACTTCACCACCTTTCCATTCTGCCACCCCTGCTTGTCCTTGATCCCAGAAGACTTTCATTGGAGGTCGTCGTTATTCCTCAGAACCAAAGAAGTTGTTTTCTCTGTTTTGTTATGGCTTCTTACTGCTGGATTGGTATTCTCATCCCACAAGTTTCCCAGACTCGGTGCTGATCTTTCTACTGGGCGTTAGATTAGTTCTTCCTTCTCATGGTTGACTTATCCACGAGGTTTACTCAAGCTATATACAGTATATTGAAGTCTTGCTCACAACTAAGAAAGACTTGAATTGTGGAAAACAGATTCATCATGAAGCCAATATTCTAAGCCCCAGCATGGTGTCCCAGTGTAGTCAACAGTCACAATGCCAAGCTCTTTTTAATCATAAACAAACAGAAATGAAAGACCGAAACTTTTCGTTCATTTTTCTTCTTAAAAACCTCCAAAGGACGATATCTATTATTTTATCCTTCATCCTGTTTTTGCCATTATCCTTGAGGCAAATGGATTGACATTACTCGCATCTTTTACTGTGTTCTGTGGATAAATCTGTCATAGTTCTTTACTCTTCCCCTCTGAGGCTTGAGATCTGCTCGTCTGACGTTTGCCGTCCTCCCAAGATGTCTGTTTCCATGGTGATGGCACGTCTACATGGATAACTGGGACTGGCGGCCAGAGCAATGGAGTGTCTGTTCTCGGGCGAAGGTCGCCTTTCATCAATATTTCATAGTAGTGCCGAGGCAGATCGAAGATTTGTCTATCCTAATTAAAGCAGAAGCAGGCAACTGCAATCCTACAGCAATGTTATGCTCATGCAAATATGTCATTCGTTGCCTTTGCTGAAGAACTTACCACTTCGGTGCTCAATCTCTTTGGTAAATATTGAGAATATTCATTTGTACGCAAAGAAACAATATGGATGCTGAGCACTAGCTTGATTTATATCGAAGATTTCATTCAAGAAAAATAAAGCCACTATTTCCAGGTCATTTTCTTCTGACAAAGCGACTCTGAAAATGAGTACGTCTCCCACGGATGTGCTTTAACAGTCTTATACCACCCACATTCTTGCATTCTCTTCATACTTGACCTGTTTCTTTTCCACTTTGCAAAAGAGCTACTTGTGGGTCCAGTCAATCCAGTTTTTTAATTTAAAAATCTGGTCTCATATAAAAGCTCAATGATGGAAGGTTAAGATGCTGACGTACTGTAGGTGTTTGTAAGGAACAGGAAAATTATTCTCCGCCAACTTTTGCTATTGAAGTGTACACAAACAGGGTAAGGAGGAAGTGAAAAGGATGGCAAAGATGGGATTGATGCAAGCTCGTGGTGAGCAGCATCCACGAGACGAGAACAACAAAGAAATTCCAGAAGCTGAGAAATGAGTCCAATTTTATTCTAAAATTATTACAAAAGTGGAAGATCACCCCCCCCCACCAATCCCCATCCCTCTCCTTTATTTTACTTCCATCACTTTAATTTGTTTTTGTCCAGAAGAATGGTGCAAAATCTTCAGAAGGAATTGTAGGTTTTATTGTAAAAGTTCAAAATTTGACCTGGAGATTGACCCACTTGAATTTTTCTTCAAGATGGCACCCAAATGATCTTTACACATAGAGATCATTGTAAATACTTAGTTTGTGTTTACTACATATATATATATATATATATATATATATATATATATATATATATATATATATATATTTACTGTTGCTACAGATTGAATGTCACAGAGTCGGCCTAAATGATTGGAGTGTAATTTCATTACTAAATTATTCTCCGCCAACTTTTGCTATTTCAAAATCCTTGAAGCAATCATTACTCGTCACCTGCCCCCTTGGGTAGAGTAGTTTTTGACCATCTCATTGCACCTTGGTGATCACTTCTCCACTCCAGATTCGCCGCGTGACCTGTTTGATAGCTCGACCAGAGATTTCTCGATTCCAGATTCGCCACGCGACTTACCCGAGAAGTCCGATCACAGCGAGGAGAGCGTCATATTACTCCAGGCTCACCTCCCCTTTTAGTGGGGCAGATAACCTCATATATGGAATGTATTGTGCATTTTATGACTAAAGCATGAAATTTTCAGCAGTGTTTGTATATACCATAAAGTTTATTTTCAGACGTGGAGCCACTTCAGATTTGACTTCTGAGCCCTATGAGAGGTCATTGACCTTGTACGATGAAAAATCTTCATTTTTGTCATTATCGCAGGAAAAACCTCAATATACACCACTTTTTTAAAAGCTATTTTACCTGTTGCTGCACATACCTCTTACTTAGACTCCACATATATCATACAGGTTACATTTTATATGCAAACAATGACCTCAGCGTGTGTTTATTTAGGCTGGATTAAATAAGTTTAACATATATGCATCTGTATCAATTATCTGAAGAATAGTGATGGACAGGGTGATAGTAATATAGTTCAGACCATGTTTGTCCATGTTTGTCCTCTGTAGATGATCTAACAGTCTCCTGAACATGAGCACAGGGCAGTGCACATGAAGGCTGCCTTGTTGCACTTGCACCCCTGCTTGCACCCACAGTGTGTCAGTTCGTAGCAGGATTGTGATGCTTCTGGAAGGGTGGTCCAGAGTGGCTGCCATCCTGTTGCATCCTTTACCCATCCCCAATCAGAAGGGCTTGCGAGCTCAGGGTCAGGAACTAACGCCTGGTTCCAGATGTTGGCCTGGTAGGTGGCACGCATGATGTGTTGCCTCAGAGCAGCCTGTGTGGGTGGGATATTCTCCAGGGTCCTGGACTTCTGAGTGAAGAGCTGTTTCCTCGCTTCATTTACCTCCATAGTGTCGCTGGTTCTGTCATACATCAGCACCACGAAGCGCTCCACTAGTGACATGGACAGCTCGCTCACAGCACCTGGCACCCGTGAGAGCTCTTCAAAGGCCTCAGTCACTTCAGGGAGAGCCGTCCACGTGTCCCAGGCAGTCTTCTTTCCCCTGCCGCCGAATGCAGAGACAGTGTCGCATCCTGTGATTGCATGGAAGACTGAGAGAGTGGCACAGGTTCTTGGATCCAGCTTGCCAACCACTTTGTGTACACCAATGTCCCTGAAACTGACGCCAGCACCAAGAGCTATCCACATTTCTTCCGGCTTTATCTTCAGGAATGCAGCCACAGCAAATACCACGACATCAGTGTCGACCATGCGTATGGTCACTTTTGTGCTCCCTTTCTGCACAGCATCTGACGCATGCAGAAGCAGCCGCATGTCTGCTTCCTCATGAGAGCATGGGGCGAGGTTGGTCAAGTCAGACTGGCCTGTTGAGCAGAGCACCACTCTTCCATGAGTTGCATAGATTTCCTTGTCATTCTCTGTTGGCACACGTGTGACTTTTTCAGAGAGGAAACTGAACAGCTCAGTTTTGTTCTCATCAACACGTAGGAAATCTTTCCAGTTCTTTGGTATCACAGTGGTGGGAACCACTCGTCTTCTGACACCTTTGCCCCTCTTCTGTTGGGTTGTGCCTTTCAGGCTGTCTGGCAGATACACATCCCAGATGACGTCAACACGCCTCATTTTCGCCAGTTGAGTTGATACGTAGGGCACAAAGACAACATCTGCATAGTCCTGGAAGGTCTTTGATGTACCAGGACTCAACATCTGCACTATGGTAGCACCATCAAGGAACACTGCATCGACCACAGGGATAGCTGGTGAGTCGGTCTCATCAGACTCTATGCAGCGCAGGAGATCGGCCTTGTTGGTGCAACTTCGCAGTTTGCCTCTGTCCGACAAGGATGGTGGTGCTGCCTGGTTTTCATGGGTGAAGAATTGATCCAGATCCCCATCACGTGTTTGGCAAGACACATACAGTTGGGAGAAGAGATTGCAATCACTCTTCAGTGCTGCAAGTTGCATCTTTTTCTTTGACTGCGTCTTCACTAGTGGACGACTGAAGAGTGGCAGCTTGTTCTTGGGAAGTGTGTCTGTGATTGGTTTTGTCGGCTGTTCTAGCCGCTCATCCATGAAGCTCTTGTACTGATCTTCTCCCAAGGACTCCACCTTTGTCACAGTTTCTGCCACAGATGCATCCATGATATCCTTGGTGTCAAGCACCAGAAGATCTTGGCTCTCCTCTAGAAATGGGTTGCCCATCTCATCCAGCACTGCTGTAAATGACCTCACATCTTTCAGGAAGGCTGCTTGCACGCCAAGATGCTGCTCATGGTGACGGTTTCTGGTATCGTCAACGCTCCTCTGTGCTTCCAAAGAATTGAGGCCCTCAAATTCTTCGGTCATTCTGGCGATTTCTGGACCCGCCACCATCCAGCGTCTAATCTGTCCAGATTCAGCTCAGTCGGCATGTGGCCAATGTCCTGAAACTGGAGGAGGTCCTTTGCCAAAGACACATAACCGCTACCCACAGGTTTCTTGCTGGATTTGGCTGGACACTGCAAGGCTTCCCATGTTTCTGCTTGACAAAGAATACAAAGCTTCCAGTTAGTTGGGCAAGGTGGCTTGGGTTGCTTGGATGTGCTGCAAGGTTGAGTTGGATCGATCAAGACATGGCGTTTTGACATGGTGACAGCGTCCTACACTACCCTGTGAATATAGTTTCTTCAGGCTTGCCACCACCAGTTGTTAAACAGTTCTATAATCTAAGGATAGCTGTTAGCAGAACCTCCAGGATGAGTCTGACAGGCTATCTGAAACACACAAAGCATAAATAGTGTTAGCGCAATCTAAGATGATTTTACGTTTAAATATCATATTGAAATGTGTTGGACCAATCAAAATTAAATGATTTAGATCATCAAAGTACCTGAAATTAACCACAAACACTCTGTAGGATATATACACATCTTTATTGGAATAAAAATGCATTGTTTACATCGTTCAACATGTTTATAATGAAGGATGGGATGGTAAAAAACAGTTATCTTCGATGTTCGAGGTCATTGACCTCTCAAGGTCATTAAAGGTCAAACACAGAATGGCTCCACGTCTGAAAAGAAACCTTATGGTATGTAGATGGTATGTTAGAACTTTCATGCTTTAGTCATGAATTGCATAATTGATTTGCCTATCTGCCCCACTATTTGCCTTCCCAGCCCACAAATTATTCAAGCAGTCCGTGAATAATTCCTGCCTCTCCCTCCCTGGAACCACTCCACACCTGTACCTCTCCCGTCCCGACAAGCAATCTCGGCATGACATTTTGGTGGTATCTCTGTAAATGTTTATTACTTACGAAATCTAAAGATTTCGTAAGTATATTGATGACTTCCGTTTCTGTTTGTTTGTTTGTTTGTTTGTTTTTAGGCACGATAACTCGAGAATGGAAGAAGCTATCAATGTCAAATTGCACCACATGATTTAGGAGGGTGATGGCTCGTGCTGATTAGATTTTGGTCAAAATCGGTCAAAGGTCAAGGTCATAGTGAGGTCATACATTCGATTTTTGATGGTTTGGTACAGAATCATCGTAGAAACTTCTGGTTTGCGTCGCTACCTTCTCTAGAGACAGCTTTTATTAGACAAGGTCAGAGGTCAAGTTGACGATTTCGTAAGTACCAGTCTATGACTGCTTGTTTAATTGTCCGTTTGTGTATTTAATTTGTGTTCTTTATTGGTTTGTTTAATATGTGTCTCTAATATGTAGTTCTTCTCCTTCTTCTTTCGGCTGCTCCCGTTAGGGTTCGCCACAGCGGATCATCCGTATGATCCACATAGTGATTTGGCTTAGTTTTTACACCGGATGCCCTTCCTGATGCAACCCCGGTCGTCCAGCGTTCATACAGTGGTGGTGTACTGAGAGGCGCCTACTTTTTTCCTTCCCCCCTTCTAACGAGCCCCCACCCAGCACCCTGACAGTCAGTCAGCAAGACGTGCCAGCAACCCATTGGCGGAGAGCTGCTGCAAACTCAAACGATGGACCAATCACGTGTCCCCGGAAGGACTCCAAAAAGGCCCGCCCCGAAAGGCAAGGAAGAAACTGTGTGTGAGTCTGGATCTGCTTTATGAGGAGTGCCCTGGCCGGCTGTTCCTCCTCGGCCATGGATCCAGCCTGCAGGTGATCCCCAGGTTCATCCTGAGTCCAGCCACGGGGCCTCTGACTGTCCTTACTCCCTGGACAGCTGGACCACGTCGTCTTTCATCCCGTCAATCCACCTGCGGAGCCCAACACCCAGATTTGCTCTGGTCTGGTGTACAGGCCAGGCCTGGATTCGCATACTGGACCTTGTGAGAAACCAGCTGGAACACACCGGATCTTTAGCTCTTGTGCCGTCGACCTTACAGGGGCTGGACGCGCCGAGGCTGATGCGTGAGCGGTGCCAACAAAAGGACGTCGTCGTCGCCATCTTGCCACGCTGTATGCTCAATCTGGGCACTCGAATCCGACACCATCGGCTTGTTACGAGCCGCATTCGTGCCTTCGACACGTTCCTCTCATCCATGAGGCACCACCAAGTACTCCGTGTCTTGTCTGCATGTTGTCCAGGCCTAAGGCTTATTTTGCTAGGACTCCCTTCGAAACCCGTATCCGTAGCTCCCTAGTTAAGAGCGGGTTATAGATTAATTATCACATTGTCATGAATGTTTTGCTTTTGTCTTGTTCCCCGATGTGTCCCCAATAAATCTGGCTGATTTATATGAAATTTGCCACCTTGAATTTATTCGTGCCATGCTGAAGAACAATCGTTCGAATTGTGAATAAAACCAAACGGGCTACGGCCTGGCAGACTTCGCTCGGTCTCTGATCAAACCCAGTCTGTAGCCGGGGTCTATATCCCCAACTGGTACGGCCCAAGTGTACTTTGGTATCGTGATCTGCGGCGCGTGACCCGAGACCTGTGCCGAACTAGCCGGCGTTATAACCCCTGAGACGGCGGTGCTGTTAAGCGCCGCCAAATCTACAACAATATCTCGTCTGCTTGATGTCGCATTTTCTTAGAAAGCACCCATGACGTTGTGGAAAATTGCTGTATTGTGTATGAAAATTATTAATTATACATTTTATTTCAGAATATATAAAACTTTGCAAAAAAAATTTCACTCCTGCAATTCAATGCTTTAAACCAGTGATCTTCACGATTTATTTAGAGGGGGGCCACTCTTGCCGATAAGACAGTGTGAGAGCTGCCACACCCGCAGGACTCCATAATGGCTGCTATTCGGCACCGCCTCCACATACTCATCTTCATTGTGGTTAACTGGTCTGCAAGCATAATTGTTTGTACTGTATACTGCAACCATATCCTGATGTAGTTATGCTACTCTTATGTTTTGCATTGTCACACTCATTTGAAAGCATTGGGTCAGTTTGATAGCATTTATGGCTGAATATGATGGGGTGTTTTCACATGTGTGTTATTGGCCGCATTTAAGCCACCAGGGGCCACCAGTGGCTCGCGGACCATGCAATGAAGAACAGGGCTTTAAACCATAGATAAGTCGATTCTGAGAATAAGTTGAGGTCTGGACTTTGGAGGAAAAAAGTATCAACTTGTACTCCAAAAAATATGGTAATTTAATATTTTAAGTTTGCATGATTTTGAGCAAGGAGGAGATTCGGACCATACTCTGTGCAGAGCGTTGGTGCAGCTTAAGCAGTCTCCTTGGCTATTGAGCACAATCCTGGATGGGTCACCACTCCAACACAGTATACCAGCATGCTGGCACTCATTTTGCCAACCTTGGAAGGATGACAGGCCAAGTTAACCCTGGTATTAATTCAACAGCTGAGCAGGATTTGAACTCAGGACCCTTGGATCCAAAGCCCACCACCCTAACCATTAAGCCAACACCAGGCATATTTTGAGCAAGTCAAGTAAGTATATCAAAGACCAAATGGATGGAATCAACAGAACATCAATCGAGTTGGCCTGACTGCCATGGGAAGCAAGGAGAAGCTGACATTTGAGGTATTAACCCTTTATTGGAGCAAACAAAGAGAAGAAGCATTTTTGCTCCATCAAAGGGTTAACACCTGAAAACTCAGCTTCTTCTTGCTTCCCATGGCAGTTAGCATACCTCCATCACATCCTGGCGATTCCATTCATAGATCTACCTGTCTGCTAACAGAACAGCACGAGCCTTCACCATTAAAACGAGTTGTCTATTCTATGTTAAGAATGTGATATCGCTCAAAACCACTGAGACATCTGGCCATACTTGTTCAAACATCATCTGAAATGGTTTTTTCTTTCTAAGAAAGATGTTTCAACTGTTATTCGCGAAATCACATTCCAGAAAATCCTTAGATGGTACATTATATGTATCCTTTTGCGTATATTGTACCATCTAATATCCTTCGATGGTACTCAGTCGTGCGAAAATCCTTAGTTGGTACTCTTTGCGTGCTGCAGAGTACACCTTTATTGATTGTTGCTCATATTCGATTGTGACTGAATTGTGACTATTTATCCGAGTCAAAATTGTTCCCAAATCTGTGTTGGTCACTTTATACACCCCCCATTCATCCTGGTAAAGTGTGCGGGAAGCAACTGATAAGCAGGACTGGATTCTAACGCAGTTTTCTTGGTGTGTTGAAGTAGACACTCAGTAGTTGGTGGGATGGCATTAACTGGCCTTCTGCTGGTGAGAAGTTGTTTACATGCCTCATTCATTCCCTGCATTTCTCATTCATTCCCTGCGTGGCTCATTCATTCCCTGCATCCATGCGCTTTCTTGGTCAAACATAACCACCGAATGCTGCAGCGGGGACATCAAGTTCTGAATGGTCTCTGGTGTTGGAACATGGCTCAGAGCTTCGAAAGCTCATGTAATATCATCAAACACATTTCATTCATCTTTGTTTTCAACATTGTTTTGTATTTGTCTTGCGTCTCCTGACAAAGGAGGATGTTTGATCACATCCAGTGAAAGCATGGGATGCAAGGAGAGCTCTTGACTTGACTGGGCCCAACGTTTGGGAAAGGTTCGTGCAGAAAGTGATACCTGATGTGCGTGACAGCTACAAATGCAATCCACAGCTTACTCAGTTTCATCTGCTGCATCAATGCAAAGGCTGATCCTAAAAACAAATCTGTCAACAGTACACATCAGTGTTTGTGTAACCTTGCTTTGCAGCATCTGCCATATGCAGCGCAAACCCCATGTCAACCTTTTTGTGTTCACATGGGGACAAGTCACGATTATCCTCTCTTGGCATGCAAAGCACATCTTTTATTGATTGTTGCTCATGTTCAATTGTGACTGAATTGTGACTATTTAACCTCGGTGAGCTAAAAACTCAGATTTGTTGTTGTGCATCCTGAGGAATGCATCCTAGTTCTACAGCAGTCTGGTGTTTGCCAGGACAGACCTCCACCTACCTTTACCTCATTTGCTGCAGGGCATTGGTTTTGCGGCTCTGAGATGCACGTTTGTCCAAAAGGATGTTCGCTCAACTGTCTACTCTGCTTACCCCCTCAATGCCTAAATAATCCAATGCAGAAACTACCAAACCAAAACAACTTAATATATTTATAGAATCCCATTTTGTTGCAAAAGCGATTACAAACTTGTTATGCTTATAGGTTTTCTTTGTCCACACTGCCTAATGTGCCACAAAACGAAAACAACAAATTCTGCACGAGGTGTTGGCTTTAATGTTTTTTCAATGCTGATGGTATGATGTGAACGTAACTTTTGTAAATTGAGGACTAACGTTTTGTGGACAGACATTTGCTGAACGTTTTGATTAAGCCATAAAACAGAAGGAAACAGTTACATGTTGTGGCAACATATGGGTTTAGTTAGTCATTTGTTGTGATTCGAATATTTTCACTCAATCCTCATTACATGTGGGGTGGATTGTTATTCCCACGCTTTTTCAAAAAAAAAAAAAACAGGGGATATTGTAATCGGATTTGTCTGTCTGTCTGTCCATCCGTATATCCGTCACGCTATCTCGTCCTAAACGGTTGGGTAGAAATTCACCAAACTTGGTAGTTATGATCACCACATGATATGAAGGTGCGAGATCAGTGTCATTTTTAGCCCCACAAATTGGTCAAAAGGTCATCCTGTATACCACAAAATGCGATTACGGGCACATTTAAAAACATTTTTTAATGAAACATTGTATATGCAATCAACATTAGGGGAAGCATGAAATATGTAACGATTATTTCGGATTTGACCTCCGGTTAATGCCGCAGGGGGGTGGGGTCACAGGGTCACAGGACTTGGGGTCACAGGCGTCAAAACAAACAAAAAAACCTCACACAAAATTTAATATTGGGTCATTCCTGGTGGAACGTTTTGCCATCTTTAAACTTTGCCTTAAGTGGGAAGTGTGCAGATTTGTGATGGCGTGCTATTTACTTTGCTAGTAGTTGATTGATTGTTATCAATGACAATAAAGCAAAGGAGGAGAAGATTTGGCATGGAGGTACATTGGTCCAATTTCCCAGATCATTTTAAAGATCTAGATGGGAATAATAATAATAATTCTGGATAGAATAAACTTTGCATTCCAATCAATATAAAACCTGGTTACATTAGCCTAGTGAATGACAATGTGGTGAGTTAAACTCCAAATTTAACTTTCCTTAAGATAAAAGAAAGACTAAGAGTTACCAAAGTCACTTCCAAGATGCAATCTTTTTTTCTGCGAGCGAAGCTCAGCACGGACAAAGCCAAACTCATTTTGGTGCAGAGAAAACCCTGAACAATGCTCGGCATCAACAAACCATCAGGTATGGATCATTATTCACCAAACACAGATTGCAAGTTCAAAACGGACGATGTCCATTTCTCACATGGTAGTGTAGCAGCATAGCAAACCTGTTGTGCATTTTGTGATACAAGCACCAAATTTGGCACAAATGTACATTAATATGTTGCGAACATTTTCAGATATTGGGCCACTTGAAATTCTCTCTTTATGTCCGCCATATTGGATTTCAAAATGGCCGCCACTTGAAATCTACATTTGCTATTATCTCTGGACGTAATGCAGCTATTGACTTGATTCTGGTATCTAAATGTATGTTTTTGGGGGCAAGGAATCCAATGGTACCATTTTCAACTTAATATTATCTATCACAGTCTGTTATATAATTTTATTTGGAAATTATCTCGGCAAATATTGGATTCAACACAATACTTTGAAAAGAATGTCTTTGTTCTGTAAATGTCTTAGGTATAATACTGACATGCTACATGGCTAGTATTTGAGGCTAGGTGTACTGGTATCTAAGGCTAGGTATATACCGGTACTGAAGATACGTATACATAAACAGTGTCATGTTAACAAGTTCAGCTTTGCCACAAGTACATGTATGTTGTTGACTCATCGTCATGTGCAGTCCCCTTCACACACACAGAGGGCTGTACACTGAAGGGCAGCCTTTTTGCACTTGCAGTGCCTCACACACCCTTTCTTGCACTTGCAAGAAACCTGCTGCATGCAGCTGTGAGCTGCCTCAGTTAGCCTGGTCCAATAAGGTGTGTACTGTCCTTCTCCAGTCCTTGACCAACCCCAGTTGGTTGGTGGAGGGAGCTCTG
>BROF01007747.1:0-14102 GCA_024346535.1 Eptatretus burgeri | reverse complement strand
TCAATTTGAATGCGAGTACGTCTTTAAAGTATGTACAATTAGAATGTGAGTGCGTCTCTTAAGTACGCACAATTTGAATGTGAGTGTGTCTATAAAGTGTGCACAATTTGAATGTGAGTACGTCTATAAAGTATGTACAATTAGAATGCGAGTATGTCGATAAAGTATGTATAATTAGAATATGACTACGTCTATAAGGTATGTACAAGTTGAATGTGAGGACATCGATAAAGTATGTCCAATTAGAACGTGAGTACGTCTGTAAAATATGTACAATTTGAATGCGAGTACGTCTTTAAAGTATATACAATTCGAATGCGAGTGCGTCTCTTAAGTATGTACAATTTGAATGCGAGTGTGTCTATAAAGTGTGCACAATTTGAATGCGAGTACGTCTATAAAGTTTGTACAATTTGAATGTGAGTACGTCTATAAAGTATGTATAATTAGAATATGACTACGTCTATAAAGTATGTACAATGAGAATGTGAGTTCGTGCATAAACTATGTTCAATTAGAATACGACCGTCTATAAAGTATGTACAATTAGAAAGTGAATACGTCTATAAAGTATGTACAATTAGAATATGACTCCGTCTATAAAGTATGTACAATTAGAATGTGAATACGTCGATAAAGTATGTACAATTAGAATGTGAGTTCGTCCATACAGTTTGTACAATTAGAATGTGAGTCCGTATCTAAGGTATGTTCAATTAAAATATGAGTACGTCTATAAAGTATGTAAAATTGGAATGTAAGAACGTAAATAAAGTACATTGAATTAAAATGTGAAGACGTCCATAAAGTATGTACAATTAGAATGTGTGTTCGTAGATAAAGTATGCACAATTAGAATGTGAGTACGTCTATAAAGTATATACAATTAGAATGTGAGTACGTCTATAAAGTATGTACAATTTGAATGTGAGTACGTCTATAAAATATGTACAATTAGAATGTGAGTGCGTCTCTTCAGTATGTACAATTTGAATGTGAGTGCGTCTATAAAGTATGTTCAATTAGAATTTGAGTACGTCTATAAAGTATGTACAATTAGAATGTGAGTACATCTCTAAAATATGTACAATTTGAATGCGAGTACGTCTATAAAGTATTACAATTAGAATGTGAGTACGTCTATAAAGTATGTACAATTAGAATGTGAGTACATCTATAAAGTATGTTCAATTAAAATATGAGTACGTCTATAAAGTATGTAAAATTAGAATGTGAGTACGTATATAAAATATGTACAATTTGAATGCGAGTACGTCTATGAAGTATGTACAATTAGAATGTGAATACGTCTAGAAAGTATGCACAATTTGAATGTGAGTACGTCTATAAAGTATGTACAATTAGAATGTGAGTACATCGATAAAGTATGTACAATTTGAATGTTAGTACATCTCTAAAGTATGTCCAATTAGAACGTGAGTATGTCTTTAAAGCATGTACTATAAAACCACACAAAACAAGTTTGGATGAGGGTATGCAATGTTTGCTAATTCTCGTTGTTAAAATGTTTTTGTCTCTTTCTTCAGTGCAAAATTCTGGGGTACATATCCATAACCCTGATCACTGCAACCAGCCACATGACGATGGCTGATCACCTTCACCCAAACATACAACCAACACCTTCCATCTCCCAATCATCACTGCTCCTTTCCCCCAACCACGACCTTACCACTTCCCCCAGCCACCTTCTTCACCAAAAATTATTTACTAAATGAGATTTTCTTTTCAAGAGTAAAAAATAAAAACCTTGAGTTGTATTTGGAAAGCGTTACCTTTAAGTTTATGTTGGATCCAATTCTGTTGTTGTCCCGTGAACATTTTTCGTCTGTCACTCCATTTAATGTTTTCGAGTAAACAAACCTAGATGACACAAAGACAGACACAAAGTTCATAATGTGAAGGTGTATTTTTAAAGGGGTCACCATGTACCTCTCCGCACTGTGTATTCACTTGCATACCAAGGAGAAGCATGTCTTACACGGTTTGATTTTAAATTAGTTTATTTTGATGACTTCACAATCAACCTGTGACAACACCATCAAAATGACAAGAAGTGAGTGCCTCTCCAAAGGGAGGGTCAATCAGCTTTGATTTGATTGAAATTGAAGATCCTGCTGTTGCCAGACACAGAACCACCAGACTCGGTGTTGTATTGGAAAGAGCATGTGCTGAGTCTGGGAGGTTGGTGGATCAAAACCCAGTTGAGTCCTCGCTTGTTATTCTCCTCCTCTTTCCAATATAATGGGTGAGGTCCGATGGCCCCAAGCTTCTGCCCTGCCTTGACCACAATACTCCTTCACCTCCCTCTGTCCTCAGCCAACTCAGTCAACATAACAGTCTTCAAAAAAAGGTACGTGCTGATTCCTTGCTTGACGTTCAGCAGTTTAAAAGTAATAGAGCATGGACAAACAACCATAGGTCTGCAAACATTGCACAGGCTCGATGGCCTCATGACCTCCTCCATCCTGGAATTTCCTTGCAAGGGAATTTATATTCTGTTACTGAGATTATAAAAATCTCGAAGAAGCAATGCAATATTCAGGGGTTAACACAATGTTTTTTCATTAGGTTCTCCAATGAGTACCAGCGCCTCTCAGCTTTGCATGTATCTTACTCCTCTGGAAGCGTGAGTGCTCTCTCTCAGAACGCTCCAGACGAGACACTCGCAAGCCGCTCTTTTTTTTTTGTTCCGGACACTCCTGAACCTCCTCTTCTTCATTTCACTCATGCGTTCTCCTTCGATATATTTGTTTTTTAATCTCATAAGTTATAAACTTAACATAGAACATAAATTATGTTATGATTTATTGACTTAATTTTGTAAATGTAAATTTTGAAATCACAGAATAACAATTATCAGAATAATTATGGAAGAATGTTACCTTGAGGCTCGATGAGCTGAGAAAACCTTCCATCAAAAAGCCTTTGTTGTGGAAGTTACACTTTTGACCTTTCTTCGCATCTTTGAAGTACGAATGGATTTTTTTAACCGCACATGAGTACCTGCGTACCAGAAATGTGAACCCGTGGCTAAATAACCAAAAGACAGTTTACTGGTACACAGTGGCCCTTTTCAACTCATGATGTAGGATCAGTAACATTTAGAAGTGCACACTCACAGATAGCATTGCCAGCTTTAAGTTGTCTTCCGAAAAATGGAAGATGAGTTCATGATTTGGGATCCTGTCTGGTCACCTCTGACTTCATTGTATTCTATCTCTGATGTGCCTTTTAACCAAATTGAATGAGTTGCACTCATTATACATTGACATGGATAAACCAAATGTTGCTATCTCAGGTGGTAAAGAAAAACCACAACTTATCAAAACAACATCTTCAATTTCTCACCACCTCACCGAGCTCTGAAGGTCGTGCTTTTCCAAGCTGCACTGGAACGGAGAACATCAGCCGTCATCAAAGGTCGAGGCCAAAGATGCAAAAAGCGGAAGTTTGAACTGATCATCTAAGGAAGGGAGGAGGAGGAGGAGGAGGTGTTAGATGGAAAATGGAGGCAAGGCAAGGTGAATGTGGAGGCAGACAATGAGTAAGATGAAAGTGAAATGAAAAATGAAAGAAAAAGGTGCCTCCTCTAAACCGGAGGGTCCCTCCTCCAAAACATGGTGGTGCCTTGTCAAGTCTGTCTCTCGAATATACTCCACCTCCACCTTGTGGACATTGTGAAACCCGCTCTTAGCGAAACTGTCAAAATCCAGAATTACTGCTCACCTCCACTCATGTACCTCTCTTTTTTCCCACGTGTGGAACCAACTTTCACATTCTCTTTGATCTTATTCTTTACTCTAGGTTTTTAAGAGAGCTGTTCTCCTCTTGCGTTTTCCCTTATCCCTCATTGTTTCCTGTATTTTTTCTCACTTTGCCCTGCTGTTGGTATTTCTAACTTTTCCTTCTGCTGTTCCTTTTGTGATGTTGCATCCTGATCAGTTCTGTGTTCTCGGTCTTCCACAAGCCTTGACAATGTGTACCAAAAAAGTATAAAAAGATTGATGATGGAGTGGAGGAAAACGTGACGAAGAATTCACACATCAATTTATGAAATGTAGGTGAAAAACATCCCACCTTACGAGTCCTGGAGGGTTTTGGATGGACGCTTTGAAATAAAGATGAGCTTTCATAAGGTGTGTGCGTAAAAGCCAACGTCTCTGTTTGCTCAACTTCCATTTCTAAACATGCCAGTGGGGGATAAAAACATTTTCATGATTTAAAATCAAAGGTTTTTCAAATTAATCAGCACATCCATTATGTCATTCAATCAGTATGGTGTACGAGGTGCAGTGGAACACGAGAAGCAAGAGTGTTAGCAGTAACTCCGCTTTATTGCGCGTCCTGATGTACATTCCTGCCACCCCTAGCGGGCGAGTCATGATATACGAAAACCCAATCACGTGATACAGCACACTCCTCCCCTCGTAAAATGACAAGTCAAATGATGAAAGGACAATCATAACATGACCACCCGAAACCAATCAACACTCATAATACTCCAAGTACCGTGGCCGCACCCTGACCCGCCTCGGAAGGGCAGCGCCACCAGACAGCCCAGGCTCAGACGCCTCCCAGCTCGGTCGGGGTGAAACCCTCGCCGGACTCGCGCCATCCGCAATAACAACCGCCCCCGGCCGACCAGCCTGCCTGACGTCCCCGGGCAGGACAGAATCAGGCGAAGACCCCTGGGCATCGGCACGTCCGGCCCTGGTGATACAACGTCTGGCCACGGCGACACTACAGGTGGGGGTCCCACATCGTTCGGCCCGGGGGAGTGTGGGGGGGGGGGTGACGCTGAACAGCGATCATGCATTTGGTCCACGTGCCGCTTCCACACCTCCGCACCATGCAATTCGCCGGCCCCAGTACCACAGAGACCACAACCGGCACTCATTTGGAATTGTGGAAATAATCACGCACCATTACCCGCTGCCCCACATCGAAACTACGCAGCAGCGTCGGACGCGACACCGCCCCACTCCCCGACCCTCCAGGTCGCAGCAAATCCAGTCTGGACCGCAATGCCCGTCCATAGAGACGAATGGCAGGCGAATCACCCGTGACAGGATGAATCGCGTTCCTGTAATGGAGCAAAAAGACATTGACCACTGTCTGCACAGGTGCAACACCCCCCTGCGCAAAGCCCGTTTCAACATCTTAACAAACGACTCAGCCTGCCCATTCGTCCCAGGATGATACGGTGCGGACCTTAGATGTCGAATACCATTTTGACGCATAAACTCATCAAATACACCTGCGATGAACTGCGGACCGTTATCAGAGACCAGGATCTCCGGTAATCCTTTATGAGCAAAGATCGTCCGCAGTTTCTCTACTTCCGAGGACCTTTCAACAGCCCCTCCGGCGTGATGATGTGCCCGAGGTATTCCAAGCGCTGCTTGAAGAACGCGCACTTGTCCCTGTTCAAGCGCAAGCCACACGCTTCTAGCTTCGTCAGCACTTGGGCAATGTTCGCAAGGTGCTCGTCCGCCGTTTTCCCCGCAATGAGCACATCGTCCAGGTAGGTCTGAGTGGGCAGGCAAATGCAAACCTGATCCATGGCTTTCTGCCACAAGGCTGGGGCTGAAGCAATCCCAAAACAGAGTCAGGTATATCGATAGAGCCCTTGACACGTGTTGATTGTCAAAAGCTCGCTACTCCCGGGATTCATCGCTAGGTGAAAATATGCATCACGCAGGTCTAGCTTCGTGAAGTATCGACTCCCCGCCAATCGCGCATATATTTCATCGATTGACGGCAGTGGATATTGCTCCACGCTGAGCCCCGGGTTAACCGTGGATTTGAAGTCCCCGCACAATCGGACGTCTCCATTCCGTTTCAGCACTGTGACAACCGGGGTGGCCCAATCTGAGTTCGACACCCGTTCGATCACTCCACAGGCCTCCAGCCTATCCAGTTCACCCTTGACCTTGTCCTGCAGGGCATACGGCACCGGTCGTGGTTTACAAAAACAAGGAACCACCCCCTCCTTCAGGAAGAGCTTTGCCTCCATGTAATCAGCTTTCCCCCAGGCAACTGGAACCCAGAACTCATCTCCAAAGAGATAAATAAACTCATGGTCTCGCGCTTCACGTGCTGCAGACTGATAAAGGCTATTTATAATTACTATGACTTCGCCCGTTGATATTTTGGCCCAATTATTTATGGTTTTCTCCGTATTCTCATCATAAAGATTTAATGACAAAAGTTCAAATGATAAAAAAGTTATGGCCTGGACGGACACACACACACACACACACACACACACACACACACACACACACACACACACACACACACACACACACACACACCTCGGTCTCCGCTGCCTATTGGGGAGGAGAGTGGGGGTGGCAAATTACAAACAGGCGTGCTTCGGCGCATGCTACCATACCTGAGGTCATCTGACTCCACCTTGGACATGCTGTTCAATATTCCATTTTATTTATCATTGGGATGTTGTACATTATTTGGAATTAAACAACTAATAAAAAGGCTGTGATGAATCTCCCATTAACACTCTCCTCCTTCTCACTCCCTGAGTGCAGAGCTCGGCCGGTATCTACATACCACTTAATATTATTTCTTCCCATTAACAACTGTTTTGTTTTTCGCAATTTCGCAAAGATTGGTGTTCCTGTCAGGGAAGCGACGGATCTTACATTCTATTTGTTCTAAATCTTCAAAAACAGCTGTTCACCACCACCTCTTCTCTTCCCCCATCCAAAACCTCGATCTTTTCTACCCCCGTAAATCCACCCCAAACCCACCTCCTTCAAAATTCCTTGCTTTCCTTCCCAAAAGTCCCTGCAGTGTCCATCTTGTTTTCCATGTGTTCTCCGCCCATCCCTCTCCCTTCCAAAGATCTCCTAATGTCTCTGTTCCCCACTGTTTTGTCCTTCCCTCTCCCACCCCACCTGTCTCATGCCCCCCTTGCTGTGTGTTGTGTGTTAGCTCTCAAACAAACCTCGACAATGTATACAAAAAGAAATGATCTCACTAACTCTGGAAAATCCTCTATCTCTTTGCTGATGACTCCACACTCTGTTGTAATATCCCTCATCCCTTTGACAGACAGACAGCAGCCTCTTCCCTCTCCTCAGACCTAAAATCACAAACTGGTCAAACACTTGGAATACGTATTTAACTTTGAGATGTCTCTGTCTCTCTCTCTCTGTCTGTCTCTCTCTGTCTCTCTCTCTCTGTCTCTCTCTCTCTCTCTCTCTCTCTCTCTCTCTCTCTCTCTCTCTCTCTCTCTCTCTCTCTCTCTCTACTGCAAACCCTCCCATCTACTTTCTCAACAACCCTCTGAAAGAAGTTCAGTCACTCAAACTCCTGGGTCTCATTATCAGCTCTGATCTTTCTTGAACAAGCCACATTGCAAAGTCGGCCTCCAAAGCCAGCTCCCGATTGGGCATGCTCCGACATACAAAGTCCTTCATTGGCACACCTGAACTCCTGTCCACCTACAAGGCCTTTATCTGTAGCGTGATGGAGTGCTGCTCTCTGCTCTGGGCTGGCTCCCCTGCCGAACATTTGCGATCCTTGATGCTGTGAAAAGCAAAGCATTCAACATTTTTGAATCTCCCGCAGTGAAGCTGAGTTTATGGGCCAATCACTCTGCCATCCCTTCAGGTGGGTGCCTGGAATGTCCTATCCCGAAGAGAGCATGATCACCTGTCTCTGTTATCATCTGAGCTCAAGCGTTTGGACATTGGTATTGCAGCACTCTCTGAGGTTCAGAGACCTGATTGTGGTGAGATCATGGTGGGTGGCAACACCTTCTATTGGTCTGGTCGCTCTGATGGTTCCTATGGCCAAGGAGTTGCTGTGGCGGTGTCCCATAAGCTAACTCGAATGATAATTGAGGTAACACTGGTCAATGAGCGTATTATGACACAAAGGATTCGTCACTCCTTGGGTGTCATTTCCCTGGTCTCTGGTTATGCAGCGACTGAGGCGAGTGACCTCACCGTGAAGGACACATTCTACGCCACGCTCGAGTCTGTGGTTGATCAGTGCCCCAGACGAGACACACTTCTAGTCTTGGGAAATTTCAATGCATCGACTGGAACTGATTGGGATGATTACGAGACGTGTGTTGGTCCCCATTGGTCAGGAGCTGTGAACCTGGATAGCACTAAGTTCCTTGACTTGGCAAGAAGTCATGGACTTACGGTGGCCGATTCATGGTTTCAGCGCCCACAAGCTCATCGCTGGACTTGGTGTTCCAATGCTGGCGGTGTGGCAAAGGAGATTGACCATGTGCTTGTTGATGGTCGCTGGAGGATGATCCAGAACTGCAGGGTCTACCGGAGTGCTCAGTTCCTCAATACTGACCAAGGGCTTGTTGTTGCAACTCTTAAGTTGCACCTTAAATCCAGGAGAATGGTACCATCCCAGCCGAGGCTGGATGTTGGCAAGCTCAAGGATGGGAAGGTATCTGAGGAGTTTGCGAACAAGCTGGGTGGAGATTTGGGGGGTCTGGGTGCTTTGGGAGGGCCTGAAGAGTTGTGGAATGCCTTCAAGACCACCGTCCTTGATGTTGCCGGTGGATATCTTGGAACTCAAAGGAGGGCAAAGAAGAATTTTGTTTCTCAAGGGGCATTGGATTCCATTGACCAGTCGCAGGGACAGGCTGAATGGCAGAGCTGAGCTGTTCAGGGAGCTGAGGTGTAAAACTGTACATGCGCGAAGGGTGCACAAGGAGACCTATGTGTGAGGAATCTGTGAGGGGGTAGAGCATCACCTGTGGTCAAGTGATTCTCGTCCTGCTCACAGGAGAATTCGTGCATTGCGTTCATCCAAGCCCATCCCTCGGTGTACTGCAATTAGAGCAGAGGGTGGTCGGCTCTTGACAGAGGAGTCCTTTGTTGATCTCTGTAAAGCGTTTGATTCAGTGAATCGGGATGTCCTCTGGAGGATTCTTGGTCTTCGTGGGGTGCCACCAAACCTGATCGATCTGATGTATGAACTCCACTCTGGTACTGAGAGTGCTGTGAAGTGTGGTGGTACCATCTCTGACTTATTTCCAGTTGTTACTGGAGTTTGTCAGGGGTGTGTACTTGCCCCCACACTTTTCAGCACTTGTATGGACTGGATTCTCAGGAGGATGTCAAAGAGATCAAGCTGCGGTGCATCGTTTGGGAATCTCAAGATCTCTGACCTTGATTTCACAGATGATGCAGTCATCTTTGCGGAGACTTTAGATATTCTTTTGGGGACCCTCGAGGTGCTGAATGAGGAGTCGGAGCCGCTGGGATTACGGGTTTCTTAGCTCACAACTAAGATCCAGGCTTTCAATGACATATTGGATGCTGCTGTCCTATCTGTACCTGTTTGTGGTGAGGATGTTGAAGTCGTGGAGAGATTCACTTACCTTGGCAGTGATATTCATGTCTCTGCTGGCTGTGAGTCAGAGGTCAATAGACGTCTGGGTCGGGCCTGGGGAGTCATGGATTCACTGGATAAAGGGGTGTGGCGCTGCCGGTACCTGTGCTGGAGGACAACAGTCCGAGTCTTCAGGTGCTTGGTGCTTCCAGTCTTGCTCTATGGATGTGAGACTTGGACTCTGACCAAGGATCTGAGAGGGAGACTTAATTCCTTTGGTACCAGATCTCTTCGGAGAATCCTTTCCTATCGCTGGTCGGACTTTGTGTCCAACGAGCGGTTGATGAGAGACTCAAATGAGATTTGTTACCTGCATAGTCCGTGAGCATCAGATGCGGCTGTATGGGCATGTGGATCGTTTTCCTGATGCTGATCCTGCTCACCAGATTCTCTCAGCGAGGGAGTCTCATGAGTGGAGGAGGCCAATGGGCCGACCACGTGCTTCGTGGTTGCAGCTGGTTGATCGGCATCTCAAGGAGATGGGGATGGGCTAGGCATCTGCCTGGGGGATGGCCAGACGGAGGCCCCTGGAGTACCGGCGGAAAGTGGACGCAGCGGCGTGCTGCTCTGGCGCATGCTCCCACACCTGACCTTACCTGACTCTGCTATCAAAGACAGGTCTGTGGTCTGTGTTTTCCATCGCCTCTTTTCTGGTCTTGCAACCTCTTCTCTCGCCGTGCTTTGTCCCATCCCACCCCCTATCCCCCGCCAACTTTCTGCAGGACACATGTGGTCCACCATCAACCCCCTTCATCGTTATGTGCCTCCCTTGTTTGTCCATCTCCGTCTATTTTCTCCCTCCACACTGCCGTTGGTATTTCCCCCTTCTCCTCCTGCTGGTCCTTTTGTTATGGTGTGTCCTTGTCCGTTCTGTGTTCTCGTTCTTCCACGAGCCTTGACGACTTTTCCAAAAAAAACCACACGAATGTAAATACATCAATAAGCAACAAAGAAGCCACGACACATACCTGTTGCATCCTCACCAACACTGCTGGTGTCCATACATTCATCTGTACTGAGGGAAAGTTTAGTCTTGAACAATTCTTCCAAACCCTCCATCTCAGGTGTCCTTGAACAATTGTCCTCAAAATGCACTCTCTGAGGTGAGTGGAGAAGATTTGACAACAACATGTTACACAAGACCATTTTGTGATGTGTTTTGATGTGGTTTTCGTTTGTTTGAGGTGTATTGTGTTGAAAATTAATCACAACAAGGAACAAGATGATGGAAACCACGAAACCACGAAACCACGATCACGATAAAAACGGTTTCATTTTGGTTCTCTTTCATGGCACGGACACACTGATGCAGTGTTTTGTTTGGAATGTTTTCTTTCATTAATCTTCAACATCTTATCCCATTCATTAGTTGCACACAGAGAGGAACACAGGCTGAGTGAATCACGTGGTGTGGTCATGTTGGTCTAATGTGAGCAACATGAGGTGTGCAGTGCTGACTGGTTGGCACAATGGCCTGACTTTAATTTGGGGGGTCGTGGGGGTGGGGGGAGATTGATTACCACCCCCTCATAATACCACAAGCAAAACACGAAGGTTGATTAACAAATAAAAAGCGAAATTTCCCATTTACTGCTTGTTGGGGTCCAATTAAAGGCTTGTAAGACCAAAGTGGTTGAACCTTCATATAGACTCGGTGAATAAAAACTGTCCCCACCATGATGGAGGAAACCCAGCGGGACCTTCAAGGGATTGCAGAGAAAAACTGTTCTTCTTCAATCACCGATATGTGTTCAAATGGTTTTGTCTCTTACCCAAGGGTCAAATCCCAAGACCCCATCAACCACCCCAATCACCGTGACCACCCACATGACGATGGCTGTTTGCTGTTTACCTCCACCGTAACACACAACCGCCATTGCCCCTTCCCACACCCACCAGTTTCTCCAGATTATTACCAATCCTATCCCACACCCACCACTGTGATGTACTCAACCACAACCACCCCCATCCCCCACCACTATCACACGCCTTTCTGCCTATCACCCTCCTCCACTCTAAATGGATGAGGTGTGTGTGTGTGTGTGTGTGTGTGTGTGTGTGTGTGTGTGTGTGTGTGTGTGTGTGTGTGTGTGTGTGTGTGTGTGTGTGTGTGTGATGCTTTTTAACTCTGCCACCGAAGGTGAAAGAGGTCATATTTTCACCCCTTTCTGTTTGTTTGTTTGTTTACCTGTGTGGACGGATCCGGATTAAATTTTTCGGACAGGTTGGGTGTGTGATGAGGATGAACTGATCAGATTTTGGTGAAGATATGAATCCGGATCCAACGACTAGAATTTTTTTCGTGATTCTTCACCATTGAGAGATAAGGCGAAAAATGATATTTAGCACGATATCTGAAAACGTTGTGGACACATTTGGACCAAACTTGGTGGACGCACTGGGCATGTGACAAGGAAGAATTGATTCAACTTTGGTGAACATCTTCATCCAGATCGGGATCTCAGTTTTTAAAGCATTTCTCCACCATTGAGAGATGGGGCTAAAAACAATATATAGCAGATTTACCTCCGCCACGGAAGGTGAAGGAGGTTATGTTTTCACCCCTTTCTGTTTGTTTGTTACTTGCAAAATCGAACATTTTTCAAGTGTATTGGTTCGTCGATTTTGTTATTCTGTCTGTTTGTCTGTCTGCCTGTTTATAGCTGACAGGTCACAATTTTAAACCGATCTTCACGAAACCTCACCACATTGGAGCGTTTGTCATGAGGAAGAAGCCCATTGTTTTTGATGTCAAAAGGTCAAAAGGTCAACGTCGGCCAAAGGTCAACAACTTAGGTGAGATTTCTAAAATCCTCAATTTTCATCCGATTGACTTCAAATTTGAAGAGGATTTATATTTCAGGTCACTCAATTCAACCACCAATTATTTTTGAGGTCAACATCGGCCAAAAGGACAACAAAGGCTGAATTTCTAAAATTGTCAATTTTCATCCAATTCACTTGAAATTTGAAGAGGAGTTTTATATTTGGTCATTGTGAATTTAACCAGCAATTATTTTTGAGGTCAAATGTGTTTTATGGATTTTGCAAGTATCATGCTCTGCACGACGTCTTCTTGTTTGTTTGTCTTTCTGTGTGCAGGATATCTCAAAAAGAAGAGAAGGAAGAATTGATTCAATTTTGAAGATCCGAATGCGGATGTGGATCTGATAATTTTTTTTCATGATTCTTCACCATTGAGAGATCGTGCGAAACCAATATATATCACAATATCTCAAAAAAGTTGCGGACGGATTCGGATGAAACTTGGTGGACATTTTCAGTATGTGATAAGGAAGAATTGATGAGATTTTTGGTGAAAGTCTGAATCCAGATCTGGATACGAGACTTATTTAATTTTTTAAGTGATTATTCACCATTGAGAGATTGGGCCAAAAACGATATCGCATTGTATAGCATGATATTTCAAAAATGTAATGGGCCCAAGATATCTCGTGGATCAGGCAATGGTGGCGGAGGTATGCGTCCCACCGAGTGCCCTTCCATTTATTATGAAGGTTCCAAAGGTTCCAGGCTGGAAAAACTATTGTTTTTGTTCAGACGAGCAAAAATGCCCGAGCGTGAAGACCAATGAAAATTTGGTCCAATGGACGAACGGGCCCCAAGTCACCCCAAAATATTTTTAAAATGAAATTATCTTTTAAACGGTAAAGAATTAAAAACTTCGATAAATATATATATATATATTTTTATTTTATTTTATTTATAAAAGCAAAATGTTTGTGTGTTTGTGTCCCCACTCCTCTGGGCTCCCATGGTTAATCACCAGGAAACTTTACAATAAGATCACATAATTTACAACGCTGCAACTAAATCGGACTTTCAAACGGTCCTTTTCTCACAATTCCTAAATTATAAACACCTGAGCTCCCACCTGCCGACATCTCAGCAAGGGTAGATCCTTGTACATACAATGCTTCATAAAAAGCCCGTATTCTTTTGGATTTAAACCCGGATACCGTTATATTTGGTGAGGTGGTAACCTTCAATCATCAGTTATTGCATCAAATGTGAAAAATCTGTCAAATAAGACCTTACCATTATCGGTAAAATTGGTGGAGTCACATGACCTTTTAAATTTGTGAATAATTAAAAACCCGAACATCGTGCAAATACAATCCACACATCCAATTAATGATAATTTTTCTGCTCATCTCAAGACGCGACTCTCAAGGGTGAACAGTTTATAGAAAAAAGGTTGCCATCTTAGCTAACTTCAACAAATATACACCTCAAATATACCGGCATCAAATCGGTGCAAAGAACCTAGTTAACATCCTGATTTGATTTTGATCGTAAATTGATTGGAGATGTTTGATTAATTTCATCGTGGGTGTCTCACCTCAAATGAGCAATTTGGTTGGAGTGTGTATTGTTGGTAGAAACGGGAATTCAGTGTAAAAATTCAGTGATTAAATATCGTCGTGAAAGGAGCTGGTAACCTTGGCAACCACGAATATTTTTGATTTTCAAATGGTTTCTGGTCACAATCACAGAAATATTCAATCACAGGTGTGAGATATTTTGTTTATTGCAATATTATTTATATCTCTGACCTCTGAACGATGTCTTATCTGAGGGGCTGATGAGGAATTATTTTCAGATTGATGTTGTTTTGTGAGGTTTTGTTGTGAAATGTTATTTAACTTTCAGGGTTTTTTTAAACG
>BROF01007745.1:0-14114 GCA_024346535.1 Eptatretus burgeri | reverse complement strand
TCTCATCAGCGTTCTGTCGATCCCTCATCTGCACCACACCACACTACAGTGACCACCACACCACCACCACCGTATCACGTCCATCAGATGCTATATTCAGAACAAGAAAGTTGTTTTGGTAAAACGTTTTACATTTCAATCACACTTGTTACATTCACCATCACATCTTTGTAGTCGAATCCAAAACGAGAAGTTTCACCTGGAATACACCACCTGTTCACTCTCCCATCCCACCACAAAAAGGTATTTCACAATCTCCCAACAAAACGACTCTTATATTCATTGTCTACCTTTCCTGATTACATCATCATTTACAATCTCCACTTACCTCCTGGGGTGGTCGGGATGCTCCATTACCAAGGACTAGTAATATCGAGATGAAGAACAACATCTCTGATGATCGCTAACCCTCGAACTGACGAGCTGCTGGTTCAACGATCTGCTTTCCGTTGGTCTATTGTCCGTGACATCACAATGATCCGTGGCCACGCCCCCAACCACACGTCATACTTTTTAATATCTCAGTAAACTCATTATTTTGTGAAAGTAAACTCACCCGAGTTCGTTAAACTTATTACTCGAGCATCATGAACAAAGAGAGGGAAAAGTGTCGTTTTGTTATAAAATGACGTCATGACGGTTTAAGTGGAATGTTTCGAGGGGGAACCCGACGCGTTTGGGTTTTTAACTGTAACATCACAAAATATTATTATAATTAAAAACCACGTTCAGGTCTTTGTTTATTACTTAAAAATCAAAATAATCACATTAAAAAATTAATTATTTATTGTTTCTGATTGTGTGGACCTTTAAAATAAAGTAAATAATGTTGGAGGATGGTGAATATCAATATTATTCCCACCATGGTCAGGATGGTCAGTGAGCATCCGAGTTCGTGGCTGATTTACACCGACTCGCCCAACATGGTGAGTTTGGAGACAAACTCGAAGACCTTTTCCGTGACTTTTTCATCCCTGGGATCGATGATGACTCAGTTATCCACAAACTTCTTCTTGAATCGAACCCCGATCTGTATCAAGTGATCGAAACAGCTCCTGAGTGAATGGAGACAACCGAGAGCGGACGTGTCATCTCTCTCAAGTCAAAGGTTATTCACCATGAACCATCTTTGAACAAGGTGACCCTCGGTTACAATGAAGGGGAAGTGTCGTAGCAAGTCACCAAATTCACCTTCACCTGCTGATGCTTCTGGATGTGTCAAGAAGGCTGGTGTTACTCGTTGGCATTGGGGTGGTAATCATCAAGCTTGCCAGTGTCGATGCAGGAACTGTACCTGTAACACCTGTAGTTAACGAGGACATTTGTAATGCTGTTGTCCTCAATCCAAGTCGAAGAACCTGTCTTCTGCTCATCACATTGGCATGGACCCTGATGCAGTGAATAATAGATCACAAATTGGAAGTGCATTGGACGCAGGTTGCTGCCGAGACACAGGTAAGGAACCTTACGAAGTATTTTCCTTTGGAACCAAGAGCTCCGATGCTCCATTTATGGTTGAGGTAACAATTGATAAGATCCTGATGAATATGGAAGTTGATACCGGTAAGTAGTAGTAGTACGAGCCAAAAACAGTACACCTCTTCTGGTCATGTACCGTTTCATCTGGACCCCCCTCTGGAAGCCGCCAATCCTGATTTTTCTCTCGTAGCATGCATGTCGTGACCATTTACTGCCATTTGCTCCCAACCGCAGCTCGCAGCCCCCTCAAGTTTTCTCTGTCCACTGTTATAGGGGCGAAATACAAACTTGCCACAATTGTTGCACAAAACCTGGTTCTGCGGCACCCTGGAGGGCTAAAGCTAAAGGGCTAAGGCAATAGGACTATCGTCCCACCTGTGGGGGTGTGCCCTTCCCATATGTTAACATATGTGATGTATAGGTGAGATATTGTGATGATATGGATCTCTCACAAGTACATGTCATCTCAGGTAAATTCTGCTTTCTTGTATACTCGTTCTATAAATTCTTGTTCTTTAAATTCTTCTCGGGGCTGGAACAGCCAATTGCACGAGTACTCGGTTCCGCTTTGAAGTTGCAGGGGGTACCCCAAACTAGAGCTGCTCAGTGTGAATCCCATCAGGTAGCACCTGCAGTTTGTCTGAGTATGCAGATAGCTCCAGCTTTGCCTGGCTGTCGGTGGTCATTGTGTCGTCCCACATTTGGAAGCCTCTGTTTTCAGCCCGATCGATGCTTCCCTCCAAAGCAGGTTTATAGTGACTCCAGGAGAGGGTGTTGTGTCTTTGCGACATACCTTTCGTTGAGTGTTTATACTTGGCATCATCATCCATGCAGTAGCACTTGGAACAAACGGCAATCGCGCATTCACCCACAAATTCTGGCTTGATGAACCTGGGAGTACGTTCACTCAATTTGTCACAGGCAAGCCAGTTATTGCAGTCCTGGATGAACTTATACTGAAGTTGGGGGTGCATAACGTCATCCAGTGAGCAGACGGACAACCTAACGTGTAGACTATCAGTGTCCATTTTGATGAGCTCATCGTCCTTGCGATACCCATCCAAGAAGTCATAATATAACTCCAGGATGCACAGCTTGGCTCATTGGTAAACAGCAATACCCGCCTGGTGTGACCTCCGAACGATGATGTAGAGTTTGCGGCTCTGGATCTCATATGCAGCCCCAACCTCTTCAAGATCTTCGAACCACACACTGCGTAGAGCTTGATCAACTGATTTTTCATCCTCGGTGTGAGTGACCCTGGTTTTCCGCTCAAGGACCTCAATCATTTTGCCGTAGGCTCTATTTCCAAGGAGTTTGAAGACATCTGCAAACATAGCTTTGGATTTATCTATTTCACCAGTGCACCTCACGGCAGTAACCTGATCAACAAACCAGCCAAAGATGCGGTGGAGAGTATAGCCGATGGTGTGGTTGCAGGCAGTGATCTTGAGTCCATGTGCGATATACCACTGCAGCATTGGGGCATAAAGTAGAAAACTTCTCTGCAGATGACATGGACATATTCATCCTACTGTTGCATTACTGCCACCAAGGTCATGTCTCCTGCAATGTTCACATGGTTTCACCATAACAAAGTCGAGTTGTTTTGAACATCAATGCTACAGTTGAGAAACACCAGGTGATCCTCCCAGATCTGCTTGCTGCTCATGCTCTTACCGGGTGTGACACAGTTGCTTCATACTTTGGCAATGGAAAAGGTGTTGGACTCAAAATTATGGGGACTGGAAAATACAAACTTGATCTCTTGAGTATGATTGATGGAGATGCACCTTTCTCAGATGTTATAGGTCAAGCTCGTAAATTCATGTTATCCTGTTGTGGTCAAGTCAACTGCACATCATTCACAGAGGCCCGTCAGAACGCGTGGTCATTCAAAGTTGGCAGGAGCAAGGCGAGTGTACCAATGCTTTGTTCACTGCCACCCACAAGTGAAGAATTCGAGGAGAATGTGGCTCATGCCCACCTACAAGTTGCTATTTGGCTTCATTCAGGTCAGGTCAGGTATGGGAGCATCCACCAGAACAATGCGTCACTGCATCTGCTTTCAGCTGGAACTCCAGGGGTCTCAGTCTGGTCATCCTCCAGGCAGATGCCTGGTCTATCCTCATCTCCTTGAGATGCCGATCAAGCTGATGCAACTACGAGGCACGTGGTCAGCCCATTGGCCCTTCCACTCACGAGGGTCCCTCGCAGAGAGAATCTGATGAGCAGGATCAGCGCCATGAAAACGAGCCACATGTCCATGCAGCCGCAGCTGACTCTCACGGACTATGCAGGAAACAAATCTCATCTGAGTCTCTCTCAGCAACCGCTCGTTGGACACAAAGTCTGACCAGCGATAACCAAGGATTCTCCAAAGAGACCTGGTAATGAAGGAGTTAAGTCTCCGTCTCAGATCCCTGGTCAGAGTCCAAATCTCACATCCATAGAGCAACACTGGAAGCACCAAGGACTTAAAGACTCTCAGACTTTCGTCTTCCTGCATAGGTACCAACAGTGCCACACCCCAGGCTCCGGGTAATCCATGACACCCCAGGCCATTCTCAAATGTCTGTTGACATCTGGTTCACAACTTGCTGAGACATGAATATCACCAAGAATCTCTCCATGACCTCAATATCCTCAGCAGAAACAGGTGCAGACAAGATAGCAGCATCCAATATGTCATTGAAAGCCTGGATCTTAGTTTTGACCCAAGAAACCCGTAATCCCAGAAACTCGGACTTCTCATTCAGCACCTGGAGGGCCCCTTTAAGGATATCCAGTGTGTCCACAAAGACTGGATCATTCGCAAAATCAAGGTCAGAGACCTTGACATTCCAAAATGACGCACCGCAGATTAGTATCTGTGACATCCTCCCCAGAATCCAGTCGATACAAGCGCTAAAAAGTGTGGGGACCAGTACATACTCCTGGCGAACTCCAGTCACAACTGGAAAAAAAAAGTCAGAGATGGAACCACCACATCACACAGCATTCTCAGTACCAGACCATAGTTCAGAAATCAGATTGATCAGTTTTGGTGGCACCCCACGAATACTGAGAATCCTCCAGAGGGCATCCCGATTCACTGGATTGAAAGCTTTGTGGAGATCAACACAGGCTACTGGCAGCCCCTGCTGAAACTCTCATCTGCGTTCAGTGAGAACAAAGAGCAAGGATACGGTCAATTGTTGATCTCTTTGATGTAAAGACCAACTGCTCTGGGCGCTCGTGCTTAAGCAGATGGTGGCGAACCCTATGAATAATTGGCCCAGCAAAGACCTTGCCCGGCACTGAGAGCGTCACCTTTCGGTAGTTGTTGCAGTTCTGGTGATCACCTTTCCCTTTCCAGAGAGGGACAAGAAGGCCCCTCTTCCAGTCAGTTGGGATGATGCATGTGTTTCAGACAGAGAACATAACTGCATGCAACGACATGAGTGCAGCATTTCCACCAGCTTTGAGAAGTTCAGCATGGATGTTACAGATCATAGGAGCTTTACCTGATTCACCGCAGCCCATGTTTCCACAAACAAAGGTGGTTCAAAGTTGATTGGAGGGTCAGCAATAGGAATAATAACACCCCCTGACATTCAAATCAATAGCTGATGGGGTCAGCCTGGTACAGACAAGGTAACCGGCCCAGCGGACCTTCACTTTGGACTCCAACGTCAAGGGCCCACTGCCCTAACCTGCAGTACACCGAGGGATGGGCTAGCAGGAACGCAATGCACAAATTCTTCTGTAAGGATGAAAATCGCATGACGTGGGGCGGACGCACGCATGCACGGATACCAAAATCAAGACCAAATCCATAAGCCCCCTTTTCAGACTAAGTCCAACAGGGGCTATGTTGTTTAAACTTAAGATAACCGATGATGGCATACATATGCAAGTCATTTTGTTTTGAGATCAGATCCAAGATGGCCATTCGGTGGCCATTTTAGTTGTGAAAAACCCGATGTTGAACATGTCCTCAAACATTTCTTCACATGCATTTTCCGATGTTGTTTAAACCTGTCACAGAGATAACAAAATGATGGCTTACATTTGTTCGTCATTTTTTTCCCCAAGATCAGATCGAAGATGGCCATTCGGCGGCCATTTTAGTTGTAAAAAAGGTGGTGTAAAAGAAGAAGAGCCCTCCCGTCCTGAATCACCTCCCTCCCACCCGTGGTTGAGCGGGGGATGGAGCACGAGGGGATGAGTCACGCCGGGCATGGGGGACGGGGCGGAGAAGGATAAAGAGGGGATCCATTCTTTGTTCCAGAGAAGTGGTCGTTCAGCAGGCCGTCGGGTCCTGTTTGGCTTGGGTTAGGGTTGAGGCTTTCGGAAGCTTTTTGCTTGTGAGGAGTAGTTGTTCAGCAAGCCGTCGGGTCCTGCTTGGCTCGGGAGAGCTTTGGCTGCGGCCTGGCTCGGGAGGAGGCTTTTTGAAGGCTTTCTGCTTTGGTGGTTCAGTGAGCTTCGGCTTCTCTGGCTTGGTTCGTCGAAAGAGTCAGCTGTTTTTGTTTGGAAGAGAGTTGAACCGGTTGCTCGGCTCGAGCTGCTGGTGGGGGTTCTTCTTCTTCTTGGTTCGTGGAGCTCTTTGTTCTCCGTTTGGTTCCCGGCTTGGTGCGACTCATCGGCCTCATCTTGGAGGTGGTTCCTCCGGGAAGTGGCGCGTCGACGGGAAGGATCGGCGCCTCGTCTCACCAACATGTGTTGAGAAGTGCGTGAGGATTCGCTGGAGCTCGGGAAGGATCGTGGCTCACGGCGATTGGGTCCAGCTCACTCTCGCTGGAGCCCGGTTCCGAACAACTTGAAGACCACACGAGGTGGAGAGGTTCGAGATAGGTCCTGGGTTCCAGCTCACCTGTCCTCCGAGCTGAAGCTCATTATTAAAGGCCTCGGCCACCATTTATTGGGTGTGTGTGTGCGTACGTGTGTCCGTGGGCCCGTCTAATAAGTAGAGAATTGTTAAGTGCTTTGTGTGCTGTAAATGTTTGCATTGCATTTTGTATAGTCGGTACAGTTCTTTTTGTTGCTCGCGTCTTGTCCCTACCCCCATTCATTACGTGCTTGTACATTGCATTGCTTTTGTTTGCCTTGCCTGATTACGTGTATGCCTGCATACGTGCCATTGTAAATAAATGTGCTTGTTTGAATGTTTACCCGTTCGTTGCATCCTCTTCCCTTAATTGAGCTTCCGTACTGCGTTCGGAATATAGTTGGTTTTTTAAATAACCAATAATAGAATCGGGTCCAACGGGGCCTCACGATAATACCCCGCTCAGTTATCCCAAACGAAGCGAGCTGCTTAAGCGGCTCGTTTCAAGCGGGCCCCGTTGAGGTACAGTCTCTCGGTAGTCTGTCCGCGCGATTAATTAGGTATATCGACAATTCGGCGATTGACCCTGTAGCGCGTGGGTAGAGTGTTGATGAGGCTGTGGTGTGCTCAAAACACACCCGTAGCGGGATTTCGGCGTTTGATACGGAAGGCTGCGACGAGATTGTCCGTTCGGTGGGCGAGAGCGACCGCCATTGGCTAGAAGCAGTCGTCCGAACGCCGGCGGGCGGAAATCTACAATATTATTTAAACTTGACACACAGATAATGAATGATGTCGTACATATGCTCATCGTTTTTTTTCGAGATCAGATCCAAGATGGCCGACTAGCGGACATTTTAGTTGTAAAAAAAAAAAAACTCAATGTTGACCATGTCCTCAACCATTTCTCGGACATACATTTACCGATGTTGTTCAAACATGGCACACAGATAAGAAATTATGGTTTACATAAGTACGTCGTCTTGCTTCAAGATCAGATCTAAGATGGCCGAGTGGTGGTCATTTTGTAACTTAACCGTGTCCCCAACCATTTCAGATAGATGCATGGTCCGATTTTGTTCGAACTTGGCACGAGCACAGTACAGGATAGCATACGCTGACACCTATTTTAATTTTGCGATTTGATCAAAGATGGCCAACTGGTAGACGGCGGCCATTTTGGTTGCAAAATATCCGATGTTGAACACTTCCTCAACTATTTCTCGGACATGCATTTACCGATGTTGTTCAATCTTGGCACACAGATAATTAATGAATGATGGCTTACTTATGTGTGCCATTTTGTTGCGAGATAAGATCCAAGATAGCCGACTGGTGGCCATTTTATTATTGAATGTGTCCCCAACCATTTCTCAGACATGCATGCTCCGATTTTGTTCAAACGTGGCATAAGCACAGTACATGATGGCATACACCTGCACCTGACTTTATGTTGCGATCTGATCAAAGATGACCGACTACTAGACTGGCAGCCACTTTAGTTGTACGTACATATGGGCTCGCCCTTTAACTCCGTGCAGCAAAATTACTAAAATAACGAGGGCTATGACATTTTATATCTTTTGTACGTACTTGTTGATTTCTGATTGTGGCCATTTTATTATTCTGCAGCTGTACTGGAATACTGATATTACAAGTTGGTGCATGGCTTTGATTTTGTTCCTTGGAGAAAGGTATGTTTTCAGGATCATTCTCGTTCTACGCAGGTATTCTTTGGTAATTGTTTTGCGCATTTGTTTGTGACATATTTGGTCACATTTTTCAACTTTGTATGTGATGTTTTGTTTTCTAGTTTCTGCATTGTTGTATCGAGGTTGATTTTTATGTTGTCCGTTTTGTCGATTCACCCTCTACATCGTGCACTTGGCACACTTATCTCTGCCAAATTCCATTTGAATGTAGTCAGAGTACCGCTTCACTAATTTCAGTTATTCTTCCAATTCATTTGTTCAGTGCAAAGAGCTTTTGTGTGTGTGTGTGTGTGTGTGTGTGTGTGTGTGTGTGTGTGTGTGTGTGTGTGTGTGTGTGTGTGTGTGTGTAAGTGAAATTGCATTTGTAATTTACAATTATACATTTACACACTTTCAGTTTATATAATTTACTTAATGTGCCTGCCTTTTTTTGAAACTCATTGCACTGCTATTTCTGATGACTTCTGCATGTTCTTGCTTGTTATTGAATCCAATTAAGAGTAAATGTATAGTATCTCTATTTCTGATAAAATTTATTCTTATGTTACTTGGAAAACATAAAATGAGTTCTGTAAGACAATGATATTGTTACGAATCTGGCAGCCATTAGCACATATCAGCCAGAGTCCTTATAGATCAGTTATATCGGTAAGTATGTGTTTCTAGGTAGGGTCCCGACCCTTTGTTAAATGGGTGATTAAATGTCCGTGCGCTGCGGAGTTATTTTGATAGTCAGGGTTTTCTTTTACATTTTCAACTACTACAACAACAACACCTTCGCCTCACTCCATCCTGACGCCATAACGCTTGCAGTGGGCGGAGTTCAATGAAGGACTTAGCGTCTCTCTCGACCAATCAGAGAGATGCGAGCGAGTTTGCCATCGTTCGGCCAATGGGAGCCAACGCAGGACAATATTACTCATCTTCCTGTTTGAGGGGCGGTCCGCCGTGATGCCCGCCACATCCCCCGGTCCAATCAGCAGACTTGGCACCCCTTTTGGCCAATCACAGGGGGAACGAGCGGATCGCACGCCAAAACCGTCCAGTAAGGGGGGGGGGTTACGAGAAGAAGTCCCCTCCCCCCTGGACGGGGAGTGAATAATTGTTCGGCGCGATCCGACTGTCAGGAGTTGGGGTTAGCCTGCCGGATCGTTTCGGATCGCCTCGCCTGCTGGCGCTCGCTGCCCTGTCCTCCCTCGCGCGAGTTGGCGTCCGTCCTTCATCCTCCGTCCCTGCTACTTGGAGTGGCATCGTTGTTGCGGGTTCGAGTCCAGCCAATCCAGAACGTCGAAGACCACACGAGGTGCACAGGTCTAAGCTTGTCTGGTTTCCAACTCACTTTTCCTCAAGCTGGAAGCCTTCAATAAAGACCCGACGTTGTCCATTTCTGGGTATCTGTGTGTGTTTCCGTGGGCCCCGTCTATAAGTAGAATTATTAAGTGCTTTTTGTTGTACATTATTTGCCTTGCTTATTCGGATAACTCTTCCCTTACGTGCTCCCCTCGTCCCCCAACTATTGTTAATAAATTCCCCTCTTGTTCAAAGTCCCAGCTCGTCCTTGTCCTTTCTATCATTGGTTTGCCACGCTGCGAACGGGAATTAGGAGGTCTCATTGCTGCCGTAATCGTGCAATCGGCCCGGCAGGATTCTGGTACTCTCCGCTCGGGCTACGACTCTGATCCGGCTCGGTAATGGGCCAGATCACGCAGATCCTGCCGAGGGTGAATTTCCCCGGTAGTTTGGACGACGCGGGTATTTAGGTATATTGAAATTGGCAATTAACCCTATCCCACGTGGTAGACCTATTGGCGATCTTCGGTCCGATAAGGGACCCGCGACCTTTCGGATTTATCTGAAAGGTACGACCTAAATTCCAGGTGTTCGGTGGAGCCGACTCTACTGCTCCATCTCGCGGTCGTGCTCGCCAACGAGACCCGGCCCCACAACAATATAACTCCTTAGTATTCCTGTATTGAATGTATATGTTAGTCTTTAGAAGCATCTTCCAAGAAATGAGCCGGACAGAGAGCTTTGTGCTTTCCCATCAAAAACCTGATCTTCCATTCAGTATGTGACCCTCGCTTCCATTCAGTTGTTATCTTCCTCTGCTTTTAAAATACAATGCATCCATTCTTACCCCTTTCCTCTTCAAAGTTGGGTAAGAAATACAATGCACCTTCTCCCCTTTTTCCTCCCTTCTTTCCTCTTCAAACCTGGATAAGAACCCTGCTGTGAGGACAAACAAATTAGAAGGGTTGTTCCCTTTTTCCATGGACATGTATTAAAGATTTGAGCTCTGTTGCATCGATCCTGAGTTGGACATTGGTTTCTTCAACATCGGAGACTGGAGTTTCTTCGACAACTGTTTGAAATACTCCTTTTCAAATGAATGCATGGAAACAATCGACACACACACACACACACACACACACACACACACACACACACACACACACACACACACACACACACACACACACACTGTTATTGCAAATGGATGCAAGGATAGGCAGGGAACAACACTTATTCAAAGAAAGATGTACGGATGATTTCACATGATAATTTATTGCGGCCATCTCTACCTTGTTTATGGACTTTTGGCAGATCACCCCGACATCCTTTTATATCTTTTTTTCAATGTTTTTTTGTTACTTGTTAATAATAGCTCTGCAGTGATGATTGGCTTCAAGTGTTAATGCTGTTTAAGTGTTTCAGTCGACTGTGTGTAAGGCTCGTGCAGCTTCTCTGCCATGGTCAGATTCTCAAGGAGCCCGTGTACTGTGAGCCCCTGAAAATCTGCCCGGAAAACATTGACCACCTCTCCCCTCAGAGACTTTTGTCACTGCCAACTGCAACAGGCTTTGGACCCTTTCATGACATTTCTGGCACCAATCTACAAAAGTGAAAACTAAATGAACACGTATAGAGAAATTTAGTGAGACTTCATCTTTACTAATAAATGGCAGTGTGTGTGTGTGTGTGTGTGTGTGTGTGTGTGTGCGTGTGTGCGTGTGTGCGTGTGTGCGTGTGTGCGTGTGCGTGTGCGCGTGCGCGTGCGCGTGCGCGTGCGCGTGCGTGTGCGTGTGTGTGTGTGTGTGTGTGTGTGTGTGTGTGTGTGTGTGTGTGTGTGTGTGTGTGTATCTCCTCCATAACTCCAAAACCGTAAAACTGAGCAGCCTAAAACTTTGCATATATACTAAGAAAACTACAAGAAAGAGCAAGAGTGAAAATTGGGTGTTTGGGTTAATTAAAACACTGTTTTTGAAGACAATTAACGGCCTTCTGTAATTATATCCTTTATCAGGTGAATCCTCGCCCACCTCGGTCTTTGGGGTCTTAAGGCGCATCCTGTTACCCCGCTGGGGTCTGAAGCCACCATATTTTTTTGGCCTACTCAACCTTACCTTGACTTGGAACAAGCTGTTCATCATAGCTCTGCAATGCTTATAAACGCCCGGAGACGTCAGCGTTCATTGCTTTATTTCATTTCCACACATTCGATCACCACGAGTATCTCTTAAACTAAGTATTACAAAATGTAAGCTCCAGAATCGAACTTGCAAGCAGTTCCGACTCCGACAAGTGTTTATTTGTCCAATTCGGACATATGTGACATTTTGGACGTCTCAGGGAGGTGTATGCTGAATATGACGGTTCAGTGATTGTCCATTGCATGCACGCCAAGGAAGCCGTTTCTTATCGACCGTTTTGTTGGAGTGCTTGCTTGAATGCTTAAGACACTTGGTGAGCGCTCTGTAAGTTATATGGTTGTTCGTTTCGGGGAAAAAGTAAACGTGCTTTAACTCTCACATTGATGAGACGTACGTTTCCGCCTTTGTTGGGTCCCATGAGGTGAGTGCCTCGGTAGGTGTCTCATCCACTGTGTGTGTAATTCATTATTGGTAGTTATCTCCATGCTGAGGTTTCAGAAAGTGGAATGGAGCCCTCCCAGGTCTCAAAGAACCCACCTCTATATGAGTGCGTGTGTGTGTGTGTGTGTGTGTGTGTGTGTGTGTGTTGTTGTTAGTTGTTATGTCCATTTGTGGGTTCCAGAAAGTGGAACGGAGCTCTCCCAGGTCTCAAAGAACCCACCTCCATATGAGTGCGTGCGTGTGTGTGTTGTTGTTAGTTGTTATCTCCATTTGTGGGTTCCAGAAAGTGGAACGGAGCTCTCCCAGGTCTCAAAGTATCCACCTCCGTACGAGTCTGAGCTTGTGTAATGTGTGTACGTGCAAGTTGCTGTTGTACATCTAAACATGCAGGTGGGTTTCAGGAGGTGAAACATAGACCTACCATGTCTCAAAGTATGTGTGTGTGTGTGTGTGTGTGTGTGTGTGTGTGTGTGTGTGTGTGTGTGTGTGTGTGTGTGTGTGTGTGTGTGTGTGTGTGTGTGTGTGTGTGTGTGTTACTGTGTGTGTTTGTGCAAGTTACTGTTGCCTGCTATTTCCACATGTGGGTGGGTTTCAAGATGTGAAGCAGACCTTGTACCAGGTCTGTGCGTGAGTTGTTGATTGGTATCTTTATATGTGAGTTTCAGAATGGGGAATGGAGTCTTCCCAGGGTGGGCTCAAAGTAGCCACCTTTATTTCATTCAGAGGTCACGATTCATGGACCAAGCTGTGACGTTTTCTGTTCTCAAGGTTTTGTGCTGAGGGCTCTCTTCAGGATCATCACTGAGCCCCAGACAGCTTCCAACTGTAGTTTGTTTGTAATAATATTCCCAGGGATGGTTTTTATCCCGTGGTGGAAGGGGGATATTGTTGTCACCCAGGTCGTCCAGCTGTCCGTCCGTCTGGGCGTCAACATTTATAGCTTTGAGTGCGATAATTCATAAACTGTTTGCCATATCGATTTGAAATTTGAGTCACACATGTACCACCTGAAAAGGAAGAACCCTATTGATTTTGGGCATGGCCGCATCCAAGATGGCCGACTGGGCGGCCATCTTGAAAAAAATATTTTTTGTAATAAATGGAAAACCGCTTATCTGATTTCAATTATTTTTGGTTACTACGTTCCTCACCCCTGGGGAACTTTTTCGAGATGATGACCAAATGGTGTCTTGTTTCCAATTCACCTCCCTCATTATCTGGAATATGTATGACCTTTTTCATTCAATGGCGGGGGATTCCCCATCTCTGATGGTATATTTAATATCTGTGAGGTTCTTTGTCATCATTTCCGTAGCTCATCACTGGCACAACTTTGGCATTCTTCAGCTTCCAGGATCTGTTCACTTCATTCTTGAGGTCTTGGTATTTGGTCATTTTCTTGATTTCTGCATTGTAAGTCCAAAATCACTGGTATTAACACCTCACTGAGCAATGTCTTCTTCTCCCTTTTTTGTACCCAAGTATGATATCTGGTCACAACGCTTTGTTTTCGATGTTCATGCTCGATGGGATCATTAGGTTGTACGTGAGTGGTACTTCCATGTTTTCAGTTCATGCTTTTGGTTCATGTTCAAAGTTTTTGCAGATGTACCAGTGGATTATTGTACAAACTGTTGTGTGTACAGCTGTTTTGACATGAGTTTTTTTTGTGTGTGTGTGTGTGTGTTCGGTCATGAAGCATAACATATCATTCTCTTAACTAACCCCAACTCCACTCCTCACCTCTCTTTTTTTTTTCATACTCCTCTCTCTGTAACCCCTTCCTTATACCCCTCCCTCCCACAGTGTAGAGCGTTTGGTGAGGCATCACTCTCCCCACCTCCCTTGCTATTTCCCCCTTCCTAGCTTCCCCTCTTTCTCTTTCCCTCCCTTCCCTCCTCCCCATTAACACCCTCGTCAGCAAAGCGACGGGTTGTATTTGCTAGTTGTTAAATAAATGTACCTGATCTCATGGTTGGATTTTGCTCGTTGAGGTGATCTCATTTGGTCTCTTTTGGTGATTTCTGTATTGTTAGACGAGCTGCCTCAATCCGGCTTGGAGTGCGAGCAGTCTCAGGTTGCGAGTGCCTATAAGCACATCACCAGTATTGTAGCATCACAAATAGGTTCAGGAACTTGTTCCAGGGCTATTGACCTCGGTGGCGGTTGTGGTTGTTGTGATACGACCCACGGAATTAGAACCAGTACCGCAGCTGGTACTATATGTGTATATATATATAT
>BROF01007741.1:0-14179 GCA_024346535.1 Eptatretus burgeri | reverse complement strand
ATATATATACATACACACAAATATATATTGTAACGGATCTGGAAACCATATGCCATCATACAGGTCCCAAAAGTTAGTTATGCCATTAAGTACATGTGAGATAGAACCCCTCCTTGTGTCGAGTGGAAGAATCAAAGGTGTGCGTTGTGACGGTTTTGGTGGGATAAATCATCCAATGGACCATCCAACCAATAAAACCAACCTGCTCCTGAACAAGCATTTCACTAGCCCAACCAGGAGTCTTGCTTACCGAGGCGAAATCCTAGCGAGGTACATCTTCTGGGTGGATCCAGACACGCCTGAAGGGGGCGGAGTTTTCCCAACAAGGCTGAAACCCCACCCAGAAAGGGTCGGCCCCGTGGGAGCCCTGTCCAATCAAGGCGGACAGTGACGTCTGCTTCACCGAGCCCCGCCCCGGATGGGGGCTCTTTTGTTGCCTTTCGTTCGTTCTTAGCGGGTTCGAGAGAGATTTTGAGAGAGGAGCACGTTGATTGGGTGTGTCGCGTATTGGAGCTGGGAGTCCAGTTGACTCAAGAAGGAGTCCAGCTCTCCGTGGCGCAACGGACAGTGCATTGGACTTCTCGTGGAAGCAGCAATTCGAAGGTTGCGGGTTCGTGTCCCACCAGCCTCCGCGGACACGAGCCCCGCACATGTGACTGTGGGCCGGACTGCACGGCCATTGGCACATACCCCGCCGAACTGCGATCCCCAGCTCGTCTCTCCTTCTCTGGTAGTGGGGCTCTTTTCAATAAAACATCTGTATGTGTGTCTGAGTGTGTGGGCCCGTCTTTTAAGTAGAACTGCATAAGTGTCATTCCACCATTGTAAATATTCCTTGTTTATTCGTGATAAGTCTTGCTCTCTGTCCTTCTTGCTGTAAATGTAACAATTGTAAAAATGTTCCCAGTTCGTTTCCGTCCTTTCTTTTATTGGTCCAGCATGGTTCGGATCTGAGTTTAGCCGGGTTTTTATACCCGATAATCTGTACATTCCAGCCGGTACGTTCTTGGCAGGCCCGCTCGACTGCATCCGAGCCGGAAAGGTAGTTAACATCTGGTAGTCGGTAGAGTAATCCGGTTCGGGTAAGACGTGCCAAGGGCATGGAATCCCGGTAGTTGAAACCGCGTAGTTAATTAGGTAAATTGGTTCTCGACAAAAAAGACCCTACGCTATGGGGTTGAGATATTGGTGTCCACTATCGGTTCAGCAACCCGCCGGCTCATAGTTATCCGGAGCGATGGCCTACAATTCCGGGGAGTCTGGTGGGAGACGACGTAACCTCCCCCACCTTGTGGTCGTTCTCGCCACCGACCCCTGGCCCACAACAATATATATATATATATATATATATATATATATATATATATATATATATATATATATATATATATATATATATATATATATATATATTTACGGATTTCAGAATCCGGTCTGATGAATGCATCCACACATCCAAGTCCTCAGACAGTTATTTCCTTAAATGCATGTTCAGATTAGCCCCATCCCCATTTCTAATGGGATTTAAAATGTGATGCATTGAGGAGGGTAAAGAATAGATCCCCGTTCTTGTGCGAAGCTTTTTTCTTTACGACAGACACGTTTACACACATTTCTTTCGTGGGCACTGACGCCCGCATTATTTTTCCTCAGCAACGTTTATACACATATTTCTTTCGCAAGCGCCGACGCCCGCCCTTTTTCGAGCGCACGCGTTGTCATGGTAATGGTGCGCAAGTGGGGCAGGGTAAGCTTGGGGGGACTCTGTGCCCACCAAGACGGGCCGCAGATATAAAAAGAATTGGAGGTCCGTTCTGAGGGAGAAGTAAGCAAGAGAGGAAGCGTGCGAGAAGCAAGCAAGAAGCAGGTGTAAGCTTGTGAGGGAAGAAGCGAGTGTGTAAGCATGCAAGAGAGAGAGAAAGAAAGCAAGAGTTGAAGCGCGCGAGGGAAGAAGCGAGCCAGAAAGGAAGTGTGTGAGCCCGCAAGCGAGGCAGCGAGCGAGTGAGCATGTTGGTGTCTGACCAAGAGTTGTTTGGAAGAGAGTTGAGCCGGTTGCTTGACTCGAGTTGCGAGTGCTGGCTTCTTCTTCTTGGTTCGTGGAGCTCTTTGTTCTCCGTTTGGTTCCCGGCTTGGTGCGACTCATCAACCTCTTCTTGGAGATGGTTCCTCGGGGAAGCGACGCATCGACGGGAAGGATCGGCGCCTCGTCTCACTAGCACGTCTTGAGAAGCGCGGGAGGATTCGCGGGAGCTCGGGAAGGATCGCGGCTCACGGCGATTGGGTCCAGCTCGCTCTCGCTGGAGCCCGGGTCCGAACAACTTGAAGACCACACGAGGTGGAGAGATTCGAGATAGGTTCTGGGTTTCAGCGAACCTGTCATCTGAGCTGGAGCTCGTTATTAAAGGCCTCTGCCACCATTTCTTGGGTGTGTGTCCGTGGGCCCATGTCTACTAAGTAGTAAAAACTGTTAAGTGATTGTGTAGAACGGTTTTCGTTCTCCTGTCATGTGTGTTGGCCTTGTGTAATTGCATACGCGTTTTGCCTTGTTTAATTGCATACGTGCATGCCTGCTTCCGTACTTTATTACAATAAATGTCCTTGTGTGAATGTAAACCTGTTTGTTGCGTCCTCTTCCCTTAATTGAGCTGCCATCTTGCTCTCGGAATATAGTTGGTTTTAAATAGCCGGTAAAGGGATCGGCTCCAACGGGACTGCACGATAATACACCGCTCGGTTATCGCAAAAGGAAGCGAGCTGCTTCAGCGGCTCGTTTCCAAGCAGTCCCGTTGAGGTACAATATCTCGGTAGTCGACCCGCACGATTAATTAGGGTTATCGACAATTCGGCGATTGACCCTGCAGCGCGGGTAGAGTACGGACAAGGTTGTGGTGTGCTTAAAAACACACCCGTGGCTGGTTTTCGGCGTTGATCCGGAAAGCCGCGACTGGATTGTCCGTTCGGTGGGCGAAGCGACTGCTATTGGTTCGACGCGGTCGTTCAAACGCCGGCAGGCGGACATCTACAACACTGTTGTCAAGTAGTGGGATTAAAATCCATCCCGCCTCCAACCAAATTAACGGGAATCACATCAAGGGAGTGTAGAGCGACCCTCGATTCCCATTAAATTTCGAGCTTTTTAAAATTATTCTGATACGAAAGATGGCAGTTCAAGGCGAACAGGGGCAGGGGGGATTAGGTATGGATTTAGGGATAATAGAATCCATGGCCCAGGAATCCCCATGCAGGACATTAACATGCAGGATGAATTTCCCCCACAAACGAACCCAGAGTCCGGGGTGGTCGCAGCGGCGGCGGCCGCGGCTTTTGACGCCCCCCTCCTCTCCTCCGTCGGGTTTCCTCCCTGGTCCCCAGCGACGCTGTGGCCGATGGGGGCGGATCGGTTGCGTTGGGTTCAGGAGGAGTGGACCATATGTTGGCAATACTGGCAGAGGTGTATGAAAAGTGTGCAAAATGGAAAACAAAATAAATAAAAATGCGTGCAAAATGGAAAAGAAAATGGATGAGAATGTGCAAACATGGCGGGGTGAGATGCAGCACGTGGGGCAATGCCTGCAGGCGGGCATAATGGCAGCACCACGTGCTGGAGCGAGCGAGCTGAGGGGGAGTGTGGACTGTCGGCCCCGCGGTGGAGACGGGTGAGGACAAATTAATTCGGGAGACGTGTTGGGGGAGACTCGTAAAGGTGACTGAGAGAGTGACAGTAACAGAGAGGGAAAAATTAAATGGGGTGACGGAGATGTGCACAAGACACATAGAGACGAGGAGATAATGAACGATGTGACGGAAATAACAGAGACACGGGAGATAGAAGAGACAGAGGATGAAGTGGAAGAAATTAAAGACGAACACACTCTCACACGGAGTTAGCGAGGGACCATGGGGGCGAGCTGGTGGAATGTGTCGTGACCCGGTGCAAGCAGCCAGATAGTCTCCTTATGGAACGAGCGGAGGGAATATTCCCCCTTGAAGCGGATCTCGACCAGGTGGGTCCGGTCGAGCCTTACGAGGTCGAGGGGGCGAGTGCTGTGAATGGGTGCACGCGGAGCTTGGGGGGTGTGAAGGCCCCGGGACCCCTTGTGGTGGCACAAATCCCCAGCGTGTTCATCCAGGTGTGTGTGTGTACGAGTGAGCCGGAATGCGTCCTGGAAAGCATGCATAGCGTGAGTGTTATGGCTTGTGTAAGCGATTCCCCGTGTGTAAAAGAAAACCGTGTGTGTGAGTAATATGGTGCGAGTGAGTGAAAGGCCGTGTGTCAGAGGAACCGCGTGTGTGAGGCCGCGGTGTGAGAGGGAGATGACGGTCGGCATGCGGGTACACGCAACCGCATGTCCTAGTGAGAGTGTCATGGCGAGGTGTGTCAGCATCATGGCACGCCAGAGTTTGTGCGCGAGAGTGCGACGGAGACGGGACCAGACAGTGGACAAAGGCCGAGTAGCGGCCGCAGCTGTTTTTGGGAACGTGCCGGATTTGCACAGCAGCGCAGGCGGGGTCCGTGCTGTGCTCCGCACGAGGCCGCCACGTACGCGCCTGCGGAAGTGAAGCCCGGTCCGAAAATGCCGCGGTGGATTTGAGCCGACCCCGCCGACTGACAGAAGGTAGGCTGGATATGGATTTTGACCGGATGGGTTCTCCACGCGAGCGTGTTTGTGAAGCTCCAACGAGTAGAGCACATGTGTTCGCATGGGGAACCCCTCAAAACGCGAGGCTTGCTTTTACTGCGCAGGGTGACGTCGTGGCTGCATGGTTGGAATCCGGCAGGAGGGAAATCCCTGCCGGATGGTACCGTCCGAGGAGGGACGAGGTGCGCGAAGCGCGAGCAGCTGCCATGACGTCACAGAGAGTAGAGCGCAGGTGACGAGTTGCCGTGCTGGTGCACGCATCAAAAAAAAGTAAGCCTCGCTTCGGGTGAACAGGATTCCCTGGGCAAGGGGTGGAAGACCCCCCTTCCCTGGGCACAGGAAACTACTAGTTAGGGGGATGGGTTAGCGATAGACCGGCTTCATGGGGCAGGGACAAGGCCTCATGGAGCCCGTGGAATGGATGAGTTAGAGGGATTTCAGTTTAGATTAAGGAAATGGGAATTTTTGGATTTTTGGAGACATGGACAGACATGGAAATGTGTAGAGGAGACGTAGCTTAGCTACTTAGAGTAAATGCAACGTGCATAAGTTTGAAGGGATGACGAGGGAGCATGAGTAAGTCAGGGGATTTAATTAGGAAGAATGTCAGTGTGGACTGTTGGTGTGAGTGGAAAAGAGTGAAAAGTGTACAATGAGTGAGTATGGGACAGCGGGCCCAAGAGTGTGAGTGGAGCGAATGTGGTATGCATGGTGCAATTGACTGTTTGGGGGGAGGGATGATTCCCACCCAAGTGACCCCGGGGTCAGTAGTTTAATGTTAGTGGGATATTCAAATTTACCAAAAGGAGGTCGTTTTGTTGTTGGTGTCGAGAGAAGGCACGAAACCTGTTTGGAGGGGTGCAAGAGTTCACGGACCGGCTGGGAGTGTGGCTGTGGAAAGATGAGTTTTGTTTAGTGGGCACCCCGGGCACCGGACTAGTTGGCCAGAGTAGGCCAAGGGGTCAAGAGGGGCCGGGATAGTGTCGTGGGCACGGGCGACCCGTCGGAAACGGGACCAGTAGCGCCAGAATGTCATGGGGGCAGTGTAGTGGGCACGGGCGACCCTCGGAAAGCGACCCGGGGCATCAACACGCCACGTGGGTAGAGTACGGACAAGGTTGTGGTGTGCTTAAAAACACACCCGGGGCTGGTTTTCGGCATTGATCCGGAAAGCTGCGACTGGATTGTCCGTTTGGTGGGCGAAGCGACCGCTATTGGTGAGATGCGGTCGTTCGAACTCCGGCGGGCGGACATCTACAACAATATATATATATATATATATATATATATATATATATATATATATATATATATATATATATATATATATATATATCTTTTCGCAGTACTGGCGGTTACGTTAATCCCCCCGACCTAAATTGTGGTGACAGGCGGTTAACACCGCCAGCCCGGATAGCCGAGCAGTTCTTCCTTAATAGGAAGTGGCCCTGTTGATCCTCAGAGATTATGATGTGCATGAGAGGGGCAGGGCACAATGGTGGAGCGACGGTGGCACAGATGGATGCACAGGGTTGTTCATACTCGAACCCCATGACAAATACACGGACACATGAATCTCAAATAACTGCGGAATTTAATGACAAAATTTTAAAGGTCATGAATAAAGTCGAGGCGCCTCCACACACACTTAAATACAGACAAGGGGAAAACAAAATAAAAGAAAATCCTTCCTTTAGTCTGGCATTGAGCTTACTTCGTCCAGAGATTGTCTTTGCGGAACTAGGAATCGAGGCGTTTTGTCCTGCACGTGTAGATGTGCCAAAAAATGGTGCCAAGCCGCTCTCTCGGAGCGGGAAAAACAAACGTCAGGCAATTCGTGAGCGGTATTCAACACCAGGGCTCAGAGACCACGTACAGTTCATTTCATGAATGAATATGCTGACGGTTCCTCTCTTGCACCCGGTCTGTTCACAGTGATCGCCCACACGACGAGATGATTTCTGAGACCCCATTATCAGGCCACGAGGCATGCTCTCCTCCCCCCCTCAGAAACGTACACACTTCACGGTTCAGACGAACAGTCAATGGCTATCGTCTTGCTTGTTGGGGTCACCATTTGAACGGAACAACTTTCGTAGAAAGTTCCTTTTCTTTTTTTTTGTATACATTGTTGAGGCTCGTATGAGAGCTAAAACACAACTCGCAACAAAGGGGGCATGAGACAAGAGGAGTGGGATAGGGAAGGACAAAACAGTGGGGCACAGAGACATGAGGAGATCTGTGGAAGGGAGAGTGATGACGTGGGGAACATGGGGGTATACAAGATGGACACTACAGGGACTTTCAGGAAGGAAAGCAGGGAATTTAAAAGAGGTAGGTTTGGGGTGGATTAACGGGGGTAGAAAAGATCGGGGTTTTGGATGGGGGAAGATAAGAGGTGATGGTGAACAGCTGTTTTGAAGACCTGGAGGGAAGAATTGGATTGAAGAGAATGTGGGAGTTGATTCCAAAGGCGGGAAAAAAGCAATGAAAGAGTGAAGGTGAGCAGTGATTCGTGATTTTGGTCGTTTTACTAAAAGCTGGTTTCTGGCGGAGCTTGAACGCCCTGCAGAAATTTGGGGGACATAATCGCAGACAGAGCAGGGGGTCGAGACCGGAGAGGAGACGGTAGAAGACAGAAAGACCACCGACCTGTCTGCGGTGAGAGAGTGAGAGGCCCAACTACTCAGCCTCATTGCGGGAGATACCAGTGATCCTAAATGCCTTGGTTTCCACAGTATGAAGCCGAGAAGGGTGAGAGGCAGGAGCACCAGCACAGAGGGGAGAGCAATACTCCATCAGGCTGAAGACAAAAGCTTTGTATGTGGTCAGGAGCTCAGGGGGGCCGAGGAAGGACTTTGCACGATGGAGGATTCCCAGTTGGCGACTGGCTTTGGCGGGCAGGTAGGAAATGTGGCTTTCCCAGGAAAGATCATGGCAGATGGTGAGACCCTGAAGCTTAAATGAAAGGACTTCTTCAAGAGGATTGTTGAGAAATTAGATGGGGGTGGGGGGGTTCCAAATGGTCCTTTCGGACAGACATAGTGAGAGTGTGAGATTTGTCAGGATTGAAAGACATGTTCCATGTGTTGGACCAGCTTGTGATTTTTATCCAGATCTGCAGAGAGCGAAGACGCTGCTGCTTGTTGGTCTGAGGGATGACAGATGGTGCGGCAGAGGGTGGAGTCATCAGCAATGAGGTAAAGAGGATTTTTCAGAATCGGGGAGATCATTGATGAAAACCAGAAAAAGAACAGGGCCCAGAATGCTGCTTTGAGGAACTCCAGCCTGGACAGGACGAGGGGTGTCCTTTCTTCTTTTTAGGCTTCCAAATTATTGCAGTGTGTTTCAATCCATCGGAAAAGGGTTTGCAGGCAACTTCACTTCTGAGCCACAGGATGGTTACTGCCGTCATGCAGAGTCTGGCTGGTATTGGTTGCCTTCCTGTATATAGTTGTCTGCAGCTCCCTGGATTGCCTGGAAACCAAAACATCCAAGAATGCCAGCCATTGATCTGCTTCCTCTTCCATTGTGAATTGGATGTCGGGAAAGACAGCTTCTGAGCCACAGGATGGTTTCTGCCGTCATGCAGAGTCTGGCTGGTATTGGTTGCATTCCTGTATATGGTTGTCTGCAGTTCCCTGGATTGCCTGGAAACCAAAACATCCAAGAATGCCAGCCATTGATCTGCTTCCTCTTCCATTGTGAATTGGATGTTGGCAAAGACAGCATTGAGTTGATCTTTGAAAGTGCTTATCATATCTCATTTTATGATTATGAAAGTATTGTCAACATAACATACCCACAACTTCGGTCGATAGATAGCAAACACCAGCGATTTCAGTCATTGCAGCACAGTTCTTGCTCTGATCCCTGATATTGGTGATCCCATAGACGTGCCTCCCATGGGCGTCATTATACATGACTGATATTACAATAACATGTATCCTCTCTTCTTACTTCACACAAACCTCATCAAATTCTAACTCCAACCGAAGTCAATGCCACCCATACCCTTCAAGTGTATTCAAGTATTGTCATTTTGCCAGCTGATAAAGGCAGAGCTCAGGTAGTTATGGACAAGACAGAATACACACAGAAAGTGAACCAATTTCTGGAGGACGAAGAAGCATACGTTTTGCTGCTGTCAGATCTGATGAAAGCTTTCATGGGAAAATTAGTAGAATGCTCATCAAGTTGAAGTGTTTGAGAGCAATAACCATTGGTGGTTGGCAGTCGATAAAGCCAACTGATGCAGCAATGGCACAACTCCATGTTTCACCAAAAATGCAGAAGCCAAATGTCCCACTTCGGCCAATTGTTTCACTCCGAGGAACTCCAACCTATGGTTTGGCGAAGTGTCAGGTCAAGTATGGGAGCATGCGCCAGAGCAGCGCGTCGCTGCATACACTTTCCGCCGGTACTCCAGGGGCCTCTGTCTGCCCATCTCCCTGGCAGAGGCCTGGCCCATCCCCATGTCCTTAAGATGCCGATCAACCTGCTGCAACCATGAGGCACGTGGTCAGCCCATTGGCCTCCTCCACTCACGAGACTCCCTCGCTGAGAGAATCTGGTGAGCAGGATCAGCATCAGGAAAACGAGCCACATGTCCATATAGCCGCAGCTGACCATCACTGACTATCCAGGTAACAAATCTCATTTGAGTCTCTCTCAGCAACCGCTTGTTGCACACAAAGTCCGACCAGTGAAAGCCAAGGATTCTCCGAAGAGACTTGGTACCAAAGGAATTAAGTCTCACATCCTTGGTCAGAGTCCAAGTCTCGCACCCATAGAGCAAGACTAGAAGCACAAAGGACATGAAGACTTGGACTTTCGTCCTCCCGCACAGGTACCGGCAGCGCCACACCCCATTATCCAATGAATCCATGACTCCCCAGGCCCGACCCAGACGTCTATTGACCTCTGACTCACAGCCAGCAGAGACATGAATATCACTGCCAAGGTAAGTAAATCTCTCCACGACCTCAACATCCTCACCAGAAACAGGCACAGACAGGACAGCAACATCCAAGATGTCATTGAAAGCCTGCATCTTGGTTTTCACCCAGGAAACCCGTAATCCCAGTGGCTCCGACTCCTCATTCATCTCTTCGAGGGCCCCCAAAAGGATATCTAAAGTCTCCGCAAAGATGACAGCATCATCTGCGAAATCAAGGACAGAGGTCTTGACATTCCCAAACGATGCACCGCAGCTTGATCTCTCCGACATCCTCCCTACAATCCAGTCCGAACAACTGCTGAAAAGTGTGGGGGCCAGTACACACCCCTGACGAACTCCAGTAACAACTGGAAATAAGTCAGAGATGGTACCACCACATCTCATAGCACTCTCAGTACCAGAGTAGAGTTCAGACATCAGAACGATCAGTTTTGGTGGCACCCCACGAAGACCTAGAATCCTCCAGAGAGCATCCCGATCCACTGAATCGAACGCTTTACAGAGATCAACATAGGCTGAAAACATCCCCTCTCAAAACTCTCATCTGCGTTTAGTGAGGACCCGAAGAGCAAGGATACGGTCAATCGTTGACCTCTTTGGTGTGAAGCCTGACAGCTCTGGATGCTGGTGCTCAAGCAGATGGTGGCTAGCCCTTCCAAGAATTATCCAAGCCAAGACCTTGCCCGGCATTGAGAGCAGCGTCACCCCTCGGTAGTTGTTGCAGTCTTGACGATCACCCTTCCCTTTCCAGAGAGGGACAACAAGGCACCTCTTCCAGTCAGTTGCGATGATGCCTGTGTTCCAGGCAGAGTGCAGAACTGCATGCAACGACACGAGTGCAGCATTTCCACCAGCCTTGAGAAGTTCAGCATGGATGCCACAGATTCCTGGAGCTTTACCCCCATTTCAACCCATTCACCGCAGTCTGTGTTTCCACAAGCGAAGGTGGACCACAGTTGATTGGAGGGTCAGCAACAAGGATTGTAACACCTCTGACATCCAACTCAACAGCTGGTGGATCAACCTGGTACAACCGCTCAAAGTAACCCACCCAGCGGGCCTTCACTTCGAACTCCTCTGTCAAGAACCTACCACCCTCTGCTCTAACTGCAGTAGAGCAAGGGATGGGCTTGGATGAACGCAATGCGCGAATTCCTCTGTAAGCAGGACGAGAATCACTTGATCACAGTTGATACTCCACACCCTCACAGATTCCTCGCACATAGGCCTCCTTGTCCACCCTTAGCGCATGTACAGTTTTATGCCTCAGCTCCCTGAACAGCTCAGCTCTGCCATTCAGCCTGGCCGTGCAACTCTGGTCAATGGTCTCCCGTGTCACTTGAGAGACAAAATTCTTCTTTGCCCTATGGTGAGTTCCAAGACATCCACCGGCAACATCAAGGACGGTGGTCTTGAAGGGACTCCACAAGTCTTCAGGACCTCCCAAAGCACCCAGACCCCCCAAATCTCCACTCAGCTTGTTCACAAACTCCTCAGCTACCCTATCATCCTTGAGCTTGTCAACATCCAGCCGAGGCTGGGATGGTACCATTCTCCTGGATTTAAGGTGCAACTTCAGAGTTGCTACAACAAGCCGGTGGTCAGTATTGAGGAACTGAGCACTCCAGTAGACCCTGCAGTTCTGGATCATCCTCCAGCAACCATCAATCTATGGTCAATCTCCTTTGCCGCACCGCCAGCGTTTGGATACCAAGTCCAGCGATGAGCTTGTGGACGCTGAAATCAGGAACCGGCCACCCTAAGTCCATGACTTCTTGCAAAGTCAAGGAACTTAGTGCTATTCTGGTTCATAGTTCTTGACACATGGGAACCAACACACGTCTCATAAGAATCCCTATCAGTTCCAGTCGATGCATTGAAATCTCCCAAGACGAGAAGTGTATCTACTCTGGAGCACTGATCAACCACAGACTCGAGCGTGGCGTAGAATGCATCCTTCACAGTGAGATCACTCACCCCAGTCGGAGTATAAACAGAGACCATGGAAATGACACCAAAGGAGTGATGAATCCTTAGTCTCATAATACGCTCGTTGACCGGTGTTACCTCAATTATCATTGGAGTCAGCTTATTGGACACAACTACAGCAACTCCTTGGGAATGGTAACCATCAGAGTGACCAGACCAATGTAACAACCAACAATGATCTCGCCGCAATCCGGTCTTCGAACCTCAGAGAGAGCTGCAATACCGATGTCCAAACACTTGAGCTCAGATGATGACAGAGACAGGTGATCATCCTCTCTTCGGGATAGGACATTCCAGGCACCCACCCGAACAGACCGCCTCAGGTTAACCCAAGGAGACCGCCGTCTGGTGGACGACACCTCAGCACCACTCCGACACACTCTCCCGCCATCTGACCCGGGAATGTTACCCCGTGGTTTCCCTCCTGTCATCAAAGATTGGGGGCCCCGAAGGCTTTGCCCCAATCCCGTCATCCGGTGAGCTGCCCTGTGAAGGGAAGCTGCACAGGAGGTACCCCACGGAGTGGGTTTTCAGATTTCTTTGCGTTTTTGTGTTTTGCGGAATGAAGGGTTTTACGGTGGCCAGAGTGCAAATCCTGCCACTAACCTCCTAATAAGAAGTAACCCAACTGCAGGAGGACGTCCACAGACACAGTTGGGCACTAGGTATGGATATGGCCGTTGGCTCACAAGGCGCTCCTCCGCCTTTGACAGGTTTTTTGTTTAATCCTGCTGGGTGTCCATATCCATACACCCTCCTCACCAAAAAACCTGGTGGGGAGACTATTTAGTCGCCGACCACCTGACCATGGAACAGATTAGTACAGGTTTACATGATACCTGTGGCAAGTCACAGATCTAATCTGGCCTGACCTGACTGAATCGACCTGAAACCAATTAGCGAAGTAGTTATCCCAAAAGTTGAAGCACCTTGTTGATTGTGCTCAAACAACAGTTCAGTCTGCTGAACAATTTCTGCAGATACTGAAAGACGTCCAGCTTCAACCCGACGAGGTGATGGTGTCATTCAACGTAACTTCATTGTTTACTTCGATCCCGCTACAATTGGTGAAGGAAACAATTGAAAGTCTATTGATTTCTTGTTACATTGAAATAAACGAGTGCCTTAAGATTACACACCTCATGGAGCTGCTTGCCTTTTGCCTGTAAATGTATTTTGCGTTCAGTTTTTTACCTGAAAAAAAGTTTACGAACAAACAAAAGGCATGCCTATCGGATCACCAATATCAGGGATCATAGCGGAAGCTGTGCTGCAACGACGCGAATCGCTGGTGTTTGCTATCTTACAACTGAAGTTGTAGGTACATTATGTTGACGATACTTTCATCATCATACAACGAGATATGATAAGGAAGTTCAAAGATCAACTCAACGCTGTCTTTCCTGACATCCAATTCACAATGGAAGAGGAAGTAGGTCAACGCCTGGCATTCTTGGATGTTTTGGTTTCCAGGTAATCTGGGTAGCTCCAGACAAACATATACAGGAAGGCAACCAATACCAGTCATATTCTGCATTGTGGCAGTAACCATCCTGTTTCTCAAAAGCGACCTTGCCTGCGAACCCTTTTCCAACAGGTCGAAACACACTGTAGTAATGTGGTCACCATAAATGAAGAAAGGAACTTTCTCTTAAATTCGTTACGTTCAAATGGTGGTGACCCCAACAGTTTTGTGAACATATATGCGGAAAAGGGTAAACGGTGAGTCTACACAACCCAAACCAAAATTCTGGCATGCCCTTCCATACGTGACCAATGTATCAGAAGCTACTGCTCCCCTGTTAGTCCCATTTGAAGTCAGCATCACACATAGACCTGTGGCTACCATTAAACGCAGGAACATGCAACCAAAAGACCGATTGAATCAGGAGGACATTTCATCTGTCATTTATAAAATAAATTGCAGTAACTGCGCAGCCCACGACATTGGAGAGACGTCGAAGAGACTGAAAACAAGGCGACACGAACACCAGTTAGCCAGACGTGGAAAGGATCCGATCTCCCAGGTCGCATTGCACATTAGCATCAGACAAGACCATCAATTCATATTCACTGAGGCTGAGGTGATCGGACAAGGAAACAACCGAATGTCCATATAAATGCAAGAGGCCTGGTATTCGAATGACAATTCAATTAATAGACATATCGATTTACACCCTCCAATAGGCGTTGCCATGGAGATCGAGCATTACGTCACCAGCTAAAACATCCGTAAACACACTACATGTGCTTATCACCCCGAACACATTCACAGAACATATCAATGAAGCAATTAGGAGTAATTAATTAATTGATAAAGTGATGTCAATCCAGGTGTTATCAATCAGGATGATCAATCTCTCAACGTTATGTAGAAATGTCACCGTGTGTGGTTTTTTAAAATCCTGTGTCCGATGATGGGCTCGAGTGAGAGCTTGAAACGTGATGCTTTAAAAATTTTCGTCCCAGTCATCGATCTTATTTTATATGTATGTATATATATGTATGTATATATATGTATGTATATATATGTATGTATATTTGTATATATGTATATATATATATGTATATATATATATATATGTATATA
>BROF01007740.1:0-14183 GCA_024346535.1 Eptatretus burgeri | reverse complement strand
ATATATATATATATATATATATATATATATATATATATATATACATATATATATGTATGTATACAGACATCGATGTATTCAGAAACCGTGTGCGGAGGCGGCAAACTCGCCTCCGTGTGGATTTCTGGGGAAAATTGGACACGATTAATCCTGCGGTGACATGCAATCAGGCTATTGATTTATCAATTCAATTTGGAGCCAACCATTGCACATATACAGATGGCTCCAAAGAACCTTCTCTTGGAAGGACAGCTGCAGCAATATGCATCCCTGATTTCAGGGTGGTGAGGGAATTTCAGCTAACTAATAGTCTTTCGGTTTTCTCGCCTGAACTATTTGACATAGTTCTGGTTCTGGAATGGATAATAGAGTTTAATCTTCTCAGTGTGGTTATGCTCTCTGATTCACTTTCCGTGTTAAAGGTGTTGGAATCTTTACAGGATGGTTGTAGGAATGACGTGGTGCTTGAAGCTTGGCATTGAGTTAATATTGTGAAGCGGAGGCGTCTGGTGGTCGACCTGTGCTGGATCCCTGCTCATGTCGGCATTGGTGGAAATGAAGCCTGTGATCAAGTAGCAAAGCATGCCCTTAAACTGGAATATGTCACCCAAATCCCCCTGGGACCATCGGAAATTATTAGTCTGGACACGAGCCAGATTTAAAAAAAATGGCAATTTCAGTGGGGACTCCAGCACAAAGGGAAGAATCTGTCACATCGTGCATACGGATGTTGTACCTCTCGTTAAACTTCCCATGCTTTCCCAGAGAGACCAGGAAACTCTTGGTCGACTAAATAAATATCTGCATAAAATTGGGTGCCACCCTTTGGGGTTTTTTGAGACGTGCAGGAAACCTGAAGATCTGAACCATTTATTCCTAGTTTGCCCTCTTTATGAGGGACCCAGGCGGCATCTTGTGCGGAATGTAGGAGTAATGGGGATCAAGGTGTTGGATCTGCTGGGAGCGTTGAGGCTGATGAACCAGAGGCACCTTCAACTCTGTAAGGTGTTACTAAAATTCCTGAAGGAGTGTGGGAAATCCATTTAAATTTCTTTACACTCGATGGGCTAATATGCGATTTTGATCACGTTCAGGTGCGTGGCGTGTATAGAGCCTGCTGGCTCTAAAAGCGCCGTTAAAATTTTAAAAAGACGAAGACGGCAGAAGGAAGAAGAGTCAGTGCTCGTGGATCGCCTTGGAAAAAGTATGGAGGGAAAAAAGGTTTTTTTTTTGTTGTTATGTTTCAAATTTTAAGACAAGAAACAGAGGGTGCAGTTGGAAGGAATAGAAGGGGGCGGTGGGAAATGTGGAGAAAATAAGAACTGATGGTAATAGGGAGACAATACAAATAAAATCAATCAATTGTGCACTGAGACGGGAAAGACGGGTAGGCCCCAAGGAAACTTGAAAAGACCAGATCGACGAAAATTCACAAAATAGCACAAATTTGAAACAAAACCGAACGAGGAACACACAGTAAACATGTAGGAAACAAAATAAACAGTCAAACTGCAACAAATAATGACCGGAAACTTAACTTTGAGAAAGTCGGTAGAGACCCCTGAGAGAACCAGCCGTTGCCTCAAAACCCAGAACCGGAACCCTTACTATTTTCCCCCTCCCTCACCAAGCAATAACCTGTCATCTGGTGTTTCACAGGCAGAGTGATTCATCAATCTGTGCTGTCCCTCAGGTGGAAGTTAAACTGGGCATCCCGTCTGCTGGCATAAGTTGGTGGACGTTAAAGATCCCCCAGTGTCCATGAAGAGTAGTCGAGCTATGAAGTAATTCCAAATTCCTGCTCTAACCTTTGTCAAGCGTGAAGCCTGGGCAGCTCATTTGTGAAAGACTTGGGCCAAACTTCCCATGGCAAACCGACCAAGAACATTGGAATTTATTGTGGCCATTAAGGAATAATAATAATAATAACAAGAATATTATCCCACTGCCATCCTCATGAGCCACCACCACCACCATCCCCCCTTCTTGCCATCCTCCTGGTCGCTCTTGGAGGGAAGCGGGTGTTTCTAATCTTTCATATTCTTTCTTTGAAGAGACTCGCTTTTTGGTGTTTGTCTCTGGACGTGTCCGGGCGGTATTTGTCTCTGGACTGTATTTATAGTATGATGGGTACAAAATGGATTTCAGTCTTTATTTTGTTTCCATCTTCACTGTTTTTCTATGCAGAAACATTTTGATGAGACACTGAATCACAATTAACGCTCCACCACAAGTCTGCCTTCCCTTCCTCTAACCAAATGCTGTCTTCCCTTCCCTCGCCCGACTCATTCTTCCTCACTCTTCACTCTCCCTCATTTCCCCCTCCCTCCTCTCTTTATCCCCCACCCCCCTCTCAGTATTCCCATCAGTGAAGTGATGGGTGGTATTTGCGAGTAAATTATATGATAGAGAGTTCAGCCTTCATTATATTGTGAGAGCTAAGCAGGGTATGGGAACACAGGTTATATACAGTGTGCATCGATTTATTCATCATCAGCTACTTTCAGTTCACTGCTGGATGAAAGCCCTCAAAATTGCGATATTATGTGCATTGTCATTTTTTTGCATCCTGTTTACCCCGAAAATGACACCTTTCAGATTGTCCAACTGACATATTGCTGTAGCCTAAGGGTGTGTCTTCCAAACCCAAGCATCAAACAAATGTTGCGGTGGGGATGGAACAAGTCATTTTCTCGTACTCTTTTGGTACTCAGCCGATAGACGAGGTGGACTATCGCCGTGTTGGTGATGAGGTCCCTGGATTTGAGTGTTGTGTTGAGGCAGGATTTTTTTCTCATTGGCCCCACAGTGTAATTTATGATGTTAGGGTTAGGTTAATTTCTGATGTTATCCCCCACGGGACATGATGAATATTCGTGTGGGATATCCAGCAGCAGTGGACCATGCAGTCGCCTCTATGATGTCAGGGCCGTGTCTATAAAAGGTGTCGAAGCACTGATTGGCAGTTCAGTTCAGAGTCCCAGCACAGCACACCGAAAAGCAGTGATCTTCACTGTTGTTTAAGAGGGGGGCCACTTTTGCCGATAAGACATCAGCGTGAGAGCTGCCACACCACCTGCAAGACTCTAAAATGGCTGCTATTGGGCCGCACCTCCACATACTCTTCTTCGTTGTGATTACTTGTCTGCAAGCATAATTGTTTGTCTACTGAAACCATATCCTCATGTAGTTATTTTTATGCTTTGTGTTGGAGCACTCATTTGAAACCATTGGGTCAATTTGAGAGAAATTTATGGTGCATTATAATGGTGTGTTGTCACATTTGTGTATTATCGGCTGCACATCAGGAGCCGCATTTTAGGCCAGCTGGGACCGCCAGTGGCTATGGAGCTGTGCAATGAAGAACAGGGCCATAAAGGAATCAAGTTTGAGGCCTGTTCAGTTCCAGAGCGAGAGCTGAGAGGCAAATCAGAGGGGGTTCAGCTCAGTCGCTGCAGTGGCCCTCGAGTTATGGAGTGTGCACCCTGAGGGATAAGAGGAGAACAAGTCAGGATAAGCTGCACGATCACCGTGCCTCTGGTGTGCCCTCCTCATTCACAGAGAAGCTGCTAGTCTTTACATGTCTCTTATTTTGTGTCTTGTGTTTCCTTTCAGAGTGTGGTGTGTAAGATCATGCTTAGATAGATGATGAATCCATCTGTGTTGAGCAACATAGGTAGGACGAACACACATGCCGTCTCTCCCACTCCACATCCCACCTCCACGTCCACCCCGTCTTTCATTTATTGATTTGTTACCACCGCCTCCATAGTTGGATATGCCTGGTGTTGGCTTAATGGTTTGGTTGGTGGATTTGGGATCCTCAAATCCTTCGTTCAAATCCCACTAGCTGTTGCATTAATACCAGGTGGGGTTGACTCTGCTTGTCATCCTTCTGAGGTCGGCAAAATGAGTGCCAGCTTGCTGGTGTACTGTGTCGGAGTGGTGACCCATCCAGGATTGCGCTCAATAACCAAGGAGACTGCTTAAACAGCACTAACGCTCTGCACAGAGTATGGTCCCAATGGATGGATGGATGGATGGATAGTTGGATAGAGGTTGTGTTTTTTTTCCTCTATCTGTTTGTCTGCGTGCACGATATCTCAAAATGTTGTGGATGGATTCAGACGAAATTTGGTGGACAGGTTGGGTGTGTGACAAGGACGTAATGATTCAATTTTCGTGAAGATCCAGATCCAAATCCGGATACAATAACATTTTTTAAACTTCCAAGTGATTCTTTACCATTGAGAGATGTGGCTGAAAACGATATATAGCATGATATTTCAAAAAGTTATGGACGGATTGTGACAAAACTTGGCAGACAAGTTGGTTACATGACAAGAATAAGCCGATTAGATTTTGGTTCAGGTCCGGATCCAGATCTGACCTATTGGTGGGATACAAAATGTAAACTGTTCAGCCTGGTGGAGGTACGCGCTTTACCGAGTGCCGTTCTAGTTCTGAATGTCTTGCCTCATGGTGGAACTTCTGTCAGTCATAAACTCAAATGACATCCCACATAATCAAACGGTTGAATTGGTTTAATCAAATGTTGCATTTAAAGTCCTTGATTCAACATTTTGTTCAAACACCACAAAACAAAATACATTGTTTCAATCCAAACAAATTTATTTTGCCGAGTTTGTGTGTGTGGACCATGAGTGAAAAGAAATGTTCAGTATTTTGTTTCATGTGTAATATAATGTCTCCAATCTGGTGTAGTTGCAGCAATGGCAGTCAGTGCTGTTGAAGCGAAAAGGCAGGTGCCATTGCTTAAGGCTCTGTCACACCTTGACGATTTAGCCAGCGTATGCCGACGTATGAAAAATTTGTCTAAAACGCTGGCACACGTCGAATACGTTATGGGTAAGTTTTGTATACGTTAAGAGCACGCTGGCATACGCCGTAGTGCGCCGAGGTCGTCGACAAATTTTAACATGCTTGAAATTTTTCGACATATGCCAGCGTATGACTCACACGTTCCACATAAGCTGGCCATAAGTTGTAGGCACGTTACGCGATCGTTGACACACGTCGACACACGTTACTTGTAAGTTACTCATAAGTCGAAACACGTCGAGGTAATGTTTAGCGTCAGTGTTCCAGACTCCATGGTTTTTTTTTTTCTTCAGCATGACGGTGATGTTGACCCTTCGATTTCTAGTGCGGTTATAATATAATATAATTAAAAGGCTGCCACTCAACGATTTAAATCATAACCGCACTAGAAATCGAAGGGTCAACATCACCATCATGCCGAAGAAAAAAAAAAACCATGGAGTCTGGAATACTGACGGGTTCCTCCTGTGTGAACCCCATTTTTATATACCCATTCCCCTAAACGCTGCCAATATGCCATTATACGGGAGCTGTAAGTTAGTAACACGTTCAGTAAGTTCTGTGGTCGTCCGGAAGACGTCAAATACATCTACATACGTCAATATGCGTTGGAGATACGTTACACATAGGTTCAAAGCACGTTACTCATAGGTTCAAAGCACATTACTCATAGGTTAGAAATAAGTTTCGGGTACGCTAAACATTACCTCGAAGTGTTTCGACTTATGAATAACTTACAAGTAACGTGTGTCAACGATCGCGTAACGTACCTACAACTTATGGCCAGCGTATGCGGAACGTGTGCGTCATACGCTGGCATATATCGAAAAATTTTCAACATGCTGAAAATTTGTCGACGTACTTGACGTATGCCAGCGTGCTTCAGCGTGCTCTTAACATATACAAAACTTACCCATAACGTATTCGAAGTGTGTCAGCGTATTCGGCAAATTTTTCATACGTCGGCATACGCTGGCTAAAACGTCAAGGTGTGACAGCGGCTTGACACTTCGATGTCGAGTGCAGTTATGATTTGAATCGTCGAGCCGCAGCCTTTTAATAGGCTACGCCACGTGATCATCGGCGATACGCTGCCTCACGCTATGCATAAGTTAGACTATCGTTGGGCATAGGTTGTGAACGCCGACAACACGCTCAGCATTCGTTGATATAAGTTATCTATATGTTGTCGAAACTTTCTGTGTACGTTACTAATACGTTATGCATACGTCCAACTCGTTATGAATACATCCAAAACTGGAAAAAACATCAATAGTTCAGCGTACGCCAGCGTTTTACATACATTTTGATACCTTGCCATACGCTGGCTAAAACGTCAAGGTGTGACAGGGCCTTTAGCAAACGTTCTGCAACTTCAGAGGTGACCCCCTCATTACATTTATCCTGTAAATATGATGTTACAAATTTGTTTTCAAGGGGGGAGGATCGCTGGCATTGCCACAAAAGCTTCCAAAGCTTTCAGACTGACACTCGGTAGAAATGTAGCAGTTCACTCTGCATGTAGTAGTGGCCAGTTCTGTGCCTTGCACAGTCTGCAACTAAACCCAAAGTACGCGTGACAGGTCTCACGAGCGGGCGACTCAACACCCCTAGAGATAAACATCCAGGACGTCCGAACTTGTCGCCAATATCACTCGCACACACCAGAAGTCACACGTTGCGGCACAGTTAATTAAATAATCAGGTTGGTGTGCAGGTTTTTGGTGTTCTGCTGAATAATTATTGAATTATGCCAATGGACAGATCTGCAGCTCAAAGCACAGTGACAATGGATTAAAAATAAAGGGGTCTAATACATAATCAAGAAGGATACAGAGACAGTAGCAACTAGAACGGCACTCGGTAAAGTGCATACCTCCTCCAGGCCGAACATTTTATGTTTTCTATCCAAATGATAGGCCCAATCTGCACCCACACCTTTAACAAAATCGAATCTGCTTGTTCTTGTCACCCACCCAACATGTCCACCAAGTTTCATCCGAATCCGTCCACAACTTTTTGAGATATCATGCAATATATCATTTTTAGCCCGATCTCTCAATGGTGAAGAATCACTGATTAAATTATCTGATCCGGATCCAGATCTTCACCAACATCTAATCATTTAATCCTTGTCACACACCTAACCGGTCTCCCATGTTTCGTCCAACTCCGTCCACAACTTTTTTGAGGTATTCTCCTCACAGGTAAACAGACAGACAGGGGTGAAAACATATCCTCCTTCCACATTGGGTGGGGAAGTTAATAGTAATTTGTCCTTTTACCCCGACCCACGCATTTTGTGTTCCTCAGCTCCCATAAATAGAGCAGCTCTCATTGGAGGACTTGTGGGAGGTATTGGAGGATTCCTGCTCTTGATCCTGTTGGCAATTGCATTGTTCATCTGCTACCGTCATAAAAAGAAAGAGGACAAATTGAATAACAAAACAAAGAGCAGTAAGTGAGGCATCGTCGTCATCTTTTTCGCACGTGTTGAGGTCTGGCATGATTGCGTTTTATGGCATAATATGATTGTGGGATAATGTGAGATGTATTCAGTGATTGTGATTTCATTCTTAACATGCATTTTACTAAGTTATGTGAAGGGTGACCTGTAATGCTGTACAAGGTAGAATACTTTTGATGTGTGCTTTGTCTTTCACTTTGCTCTGTATTTCCAGAAACGGCTACAACAGAAAACACCAATGCAAGGTAAGTCCTTATCCATCATCCATCTGCTCAAGTTATTCACGTACATTCTGTTCCACATGAAACGCCATGATTGTACACATTTAGTTATCATGAACTATGGATGATTCAAACATAAACCTTCTATTATTATTACTTGTAAGAATAGAACTTTAATGCTTGTAAGAGTTACAGGACTTTAACACCATTTGTGAGCAAAAGAGAAACAGCAGTAAGCTAAGGATATGTCTCTGTAATCCATATAATAGTTATAGATTATAAATAAGTCTATAATAACATTTGAAGACCAAAAGGGACAATATTGTCATTGTTTATAAGAGGAACAGGATTTCCTGTTCCAGTTCACATGGCATCTCCAACACAGTGACAGAGCCCTTCTTGGTGAGATGGTTATGTCAAAGTGAATGGTTACTTCGAAATGTGACAGATTTTCTTCTTCGTGGAATTGCAACATCATCATTTTTATCACGACATATAATAACTTGTGTTATCTCCATTCCTGACTCGTTGGAAGGGTCATCTTGTGCCATTTCCGTGCACACTTTGAAAAGGTATTCTCTGGATATTGAGAAACTCGGTCCTTGATCTGCGGGTAGTGAACAACAAAATGGAAACACCAATGTAAAGTCACGTAATAGGGCATTAGGCCACCATGTGCGGCCAGTATGGTCTGTCTGTGCTGGAGCATCGAGTCCACCATTGTCTGGAATTCTGCAGGAGGGATGCGTTACCATTCTTCCACAAGAAAGTCAATCAACTCGCACCTGTTTTATGGAGGTGGAAAACGCTGTCTCAGGCGTCATTCCAGACTATCCCATAAATGCTTCATTGGGTTCAAATTTGGTGATTGAGGACATGACAAAGTAATAACATCAGTGTCATGCTCGTCCAACCATTGGGTGACCACACGTGCTCTGTGTATGGAGACAGGGGGGAGTGGGGGGGGTCTCCTTTTGCAGCCATGCTCGCCATAATTAAAGGCCAGCAGGTGTGTGCAGCATTTTTAGATATGACCCGAAGCATGCTGGGATGTTATTTGCCAAATTAACACATGGACCATACCTGTGTGGAAACCGTTGCTTGGTGTCCCTCATTTACCCAGGTGTTTCCATTTTTTTTCTGTCTACCACCTTCATGTGACTTTCTCTTTATGTGGGTTCCTGAAGGAGGAGGTTTACAAGTTGACTTCTCGGGTTATCAATGACTTGAAAATAACGATCCAGGATTGCACACACCGAAGACCAGCCGTTTTAGCCAAACAACTTATACAAATGGATAGGTGCCGTCATTAATGGAACAGTGGTCATATTGAACATGTAAACTTCCGACTTTTCTTTGTAAATTGGTACCAGTTGTTGTTTTTTTTTGTCATTCATAGCTTGTTATTCCTGAATTTGTAAAATCATGGCATTATACTCTGGAACATCCTGGAGAACACACAAAAAAAATGACTCCTTATCCTCCATCATGCCTTGCTTATTGCACTTTTTATGTTTATTTTGTCATTCATCAACCAAACTCATGCACTGGTGGCACCGCATTGCAAAAAGATGAAAATTTATATCACTTTATTTAACGTGTAGATAGTCTCATGGAGAAATTACATGATGAAGACATTTGGTTGTATGACACTCTTTGAAATGTCCATTCAACATCGCTCACCAAATTAGAATTACATATTAAGATGGATTATGACAGTATTTTTACATGATCTCTTCCTTTCTAACTCCCTCTTCCCCCTCCCCATCACATGATGGTGCTTATAAATTTACTGTGGAAAGTCCAATCGAGAATACAAAATCGAGCTCTCCAGCAGCTGAAAGTGAGGATTTATTTATTACTTTACTGCAATAGTTATTACTCTTAACAGCAATTCAAGTTGGCCTTTGTTGTATTTCCACCTGAGCACGGAGCTTATAATGCAGTGAATTCCATACACTGTGCTGTATTTGTCCATCTCGTAATCCATTGTGTAATTTTATAGTGATGTCCCGTATCCTCTCCAGGTGCAAAAAAGGCAAGGTAAAAATAAAGGAAAAAGAGACACCCAAGTTGGGAGTCGTATTGAATCAGAAAGTGTGGGAGCAACTCCCTGTGCATCCACAATCATATTAGTACTCCAGCAAGAATATGGTGTTTTCTCCTCGGATCAAACTAATTTGTATACACTACCATCTAAGTTGAAAAAGGGCACCCAAGTTGAAAAACTGCATGTTAACACAAAAAACACCAAGTCCATATCCTGAAATAACAAGAAAAAAAGACATAAAATGTCATAGCCACCATTGTTTTTGTAACATCACACAATATGTGGTTGAAGGGCCAGCCCATGTTTATGTACAACTGAAATGGCCGCCAGTCTAGCAGTCGGCCATCTTTGATGAGATTGCAAAATATATTGAGGTGTACATGTATGCCATCATGTACTGTGCTTGTGCCAAGTTTGAACAAAATCGGACCATGCATGTCTGATAAATGGTTCGGGACACATTTAAGTAACAAAATGGCCACCAGTCAGCCATGTTGAATCTGATCTCGAAAAACAAAGATGACGTGCATATGTAAGCCCTCATTCATTATCTGAGTGCCAAGTTTGAACAAGATCAGTGAATGTTTGTCTGAAAAATAGTTGAGGACGTGTTCAACATCAGGTTTTTTTTAAAACAACTATAATGGTCACTCGTCGGCCATCTTTGATCGCATCGCAAAACAAAATGAGTTGCAGATGTATACCATCATGTGCTTTCTTTGTGCCAAGTGCGAATAAAATTGGTCCATACATGTCCAAGATATAGTTACGGACATATGACGGACACAAAAATCTCTTTCAAATCCATAAGCCCCCGTTTCAAAGTCCAACGGGGGCTAAAAAGTTAATGCCTTTCTAACAATGCATTTTTGAATACACATAGTATTGTGTTTATAAAAAAACATTTAAAACTTTTAACAAAAGTATTTTTTTGTTATTTTTCTATTTTCATGTTTGGCCCCATCGTTCATCATCAATCCGAGTAAGTTACAAACTCCAAACTCGGGATACAAATCTAACTTTGTAAATTATCTATGTAAGTATGTACTGTGTAGTGGTGGTGGCAGAGGGTATTACAATTTCCTTTTTTACTTGGGCAATACTGAAGTTAAAGCATTCTCTTCACATGGGTAAATTTGTCATCCTTACATTCCCCCGCCCCCTCAAAACAGAGGCCTGTCAAAGCCCATCATCATGTGTGAAACATTTCTAGTGGGAAGGAGTATCAGGATGAATGGGGGACAAAAGGAGGGAGGGTGTGGGACGTGAGGACGGGGAGGGGTGGCTGGGGGAGGAGTTAAAGCACTCTATGCACGGGTAAATTTGTTTTCCTTCTCCTTCTCACTCAAACTTTTTGGCAAACATGACAAGTAATTGGTCCATCAGCGAAGCGACGGGTAGGCTCTGCGAGTAATAAATAAACATAACAGACCAAATGCTAAAAGCACAAACGAGTAGGGAAGCATACACATTTATGTGCAAGAAAATAACGAAAAAAACCTTACCCTAGCTATTGCGCAAAAATACCAGATTTTAACCAAACAGTGGGGATTTGGGCATGCACGATCCGGTGTTGGGTGTACCACAATGGTGTGTTCGTGCCGGCAGGTATGGCACAGCATAACATGGGGAGGGAGTCAGGAGAATGGGGACAAGGAGGTGGCATTTATGTCATCTGTCCCGCCCCAATCCAGGACTTACCCGGAGCACTCATTCTAGTTATATTTTATCTTTGTTGAACGACTTCAACATGTACCTTTGTCAGAAACTGTTGTGCCAAAATGTGGACCCATTAATTTTCTTGTGACATTAAAGTGTTAAAAAAGTTAAGATATGAGTTTAGTGAGCCAATTGAACAGACGTTTCACTTACTAACCTCCCAAACCACTACTCCTTCCAACCCCACCCACTGTTCCTCTTCTTTCTCCCTTTAACAGCACATTCGGAAGGAAATATTAATCCCAGCTTTCACGACTCATTTGGCGATCAGAACTCGCGAAACTCAGGTAGAAAACTAAAATGAAAAAAATACTGGTTTCCTTCTTTGCTTTGCTGACTTGTACACTTTTCATTTATCATAATATTTACAAACCCCTCGCAGCTGCTTTGTGATTGTCTGGTCCTCCTGATATGCTCATCTATTCATTTTTGCTGAAAAGCTTTTTATTTTTTTGTTCACAATTTCTGAGCATTATACACCACCATTTCAGGCACTAAGATAATGAATTTGAGTGTGCATTTTCAGAACACATTGTGGGAGAATTCAAAGCTGTATATGAATGCACACAAATCTTCTGGATGGCTTCTCCGCAATGTAATATCCTGTTAGCATAATGCTACAATGACAGATTTTAATCATCACACAATATGTTGTGTATCAATCACTGGAAAGGAGAAACAATTTAACAAGTAATATTTAGGTTTTGTACGTGAAAAAAATTCCAAAGTTTTTCTTGAGCTCCTCACTCATGAGAATTTCACGACCTTTCTGCTTTTACCTCTGTGACAAATGAACAAACAAACTACTCTTTTTGGGGAAGATCCAAATTCATCAATCCTCTGTCTTTACGTTCTTTATCTCAAAAGGTATAAATGAGGATGGTTTAATGTTCATTGACACTTTTTGTTCTGAGATGAGGAAGTCGAGGAATGACAGAGAGCTGAAGAATTGTGGAATGGTAGTGGATACTCCTATATGATGTGATGCAATAATAACTTCGCAAATAATTCTGGCTATTTGCTGCATTGTAGTCATGCTGGTGGAGAGCATTGTGTTGTAAAGTTTTTGTTGAAAGAAATTAAATGTTAAACCAGCTGAAAATTGCAAGAGATTCGCTGCCATGATAGGAATACTTCGATATGCAGAAGAGATTGTGATACCGTGATATGCAAAACAATGTGTTTTTAGTGTTACAAAACGTTTAAAAAGGAAGAGATGATAGGCTCGCAGGATGGCCAAAACGTATGCACACTCACCTGTAAGCTCAATGTAGACGAACTATCTTAGCGAAGAGTAGGCGAGCTATCACCGCTACCATAGCCAAATTCCAAACTCCTGCCCTAATTCCTGCTGGGATGGCAATGGCAAACTACTTGGCATTCTCTTTGCTAAGAAACTGCTTCGGAAGCACCGACGCTCTTTAACAACGTATGGTTCATCAGAATCTTCAGAAGAATAGATGACAAAAACTGAAAATGCGAACCCAAGATAACAAACTTTTTTTTTTTTTTTTTCTTTTTTTTTTAAGTGATCTCGTGTTCATGGAGGAGTTTGTGCACGTACTACATACAAGACAATGACATATTAGTCGGCAACATTGTACTTTTACATGTATTACAAGGACATGAGTAGACAATGCAGAAATCTGATGCATGGGACTTGAACCTTGTGTTTCCTATATGACATCATCAGGGGTTCAGAGGTTGTACCTATTCTGATGCACCTGCAGTACAACTGTTTTTTAGTATTGGAAATGTGGAAATCATCAATTATTCACACCGAGGGCTGAACTCCTCCCAACACCCACATAATTCAACATTGTCACTACATCATTTTCATCTTCTCAGAACACTCAGAGCATCTGAATGGCGTTAAAAGGTTCAGTTAATATTCTGAAATTTGTTTTTGGTTTTTAAGACAAAGCCAGCTCAGAAATAAAGAAATGTTTTTCATTTTGGTTTTTTTGTTCTTATGATTATTTGAGATATAGAAGTGAAAAGTCAAGTTCACCGCCCCTAAAATAACACCCATAAGGAGTGGTAGTCCTTGTGCACTTGCTGTGACATCATCAGAAGAATACAATTCAGCGACAACTGTGTGTTTACATGTCACTCTTAGGAATGGCAAACCTGATATTTTCATCCGACTCAGAAAATGAATTTGATGCTCCATTCTGAGACTAATATTTATCATATTCTGGGGGTGATGATCACATGAACCTGAAACAGAAAGTAGGGATTTATGATTTATACTTCCATGCATTCTGAATTCGAAGTATAAGGTGGTGATCACAAACATCGTCATTCATACTCACCTAATCTTTACAATTTGCTTCATTTTGATGTGGAGTGCGAAGAAGGATTTGTGGAGAGGAGGTGGGGGGGGGGGTAGGCACAGGGGCATTGCAGGGTGTTTAGTTTGAACATTTGTCACAGGTGTTCTTGTGGAGGCTGTGCAGCCATGCCCATTATGAAAGGCTCAATGTGTTGAAAAATTGGACAAACCTCATCAAGTTCACTTTACTTTAAAATTTTCTCGACCAAAAGTGCAGGTTAACTTCAAATCACCACCATAACTTGCCTTTCTGTAACCATTCGTATTTTTGGAGTATTCAGAATCATTCAAGCAATGTTCAGATTTATCCTTTCTTCCTCACCACAGCAACATCAACCATTCCAAGCTATCCTCCAAGCCTTCTACCACAGATGCAGTCAAAATACTTAAACTACCCAATTGGTAAGTGACATTTTCACTCACTCCATTCCATCTTTTCACTTGATATTACCTGGGAAATGTTTCCCATCTTTTCAACTGATCTTTACTCATACCTGAGAACAACATATATATATATATATATATACATATATATATATATATATATAT
>BROF01007739.1:0-14198 GCA_024346535.1 Eptatretus burgeri | reverse complement strand
GGTCGGTGTGTAATAATCACGGTTCCTTATGGTCGGTGTGTAATAATCACGGTTCGTTGCGGTCGGTGTGTAATAATCACGGTTCATTACGGTCGGTGTGTAATAATCACGGCTCGTTACGGTCGGTATGTAATAATCACGGTTCGTTACGGTCGGTGTGTAATAATCACGGTTCGTTACGGTCGGTGTGTAATAATCACGGTTCGTTACGGTTGGTGTGTAGTAATCACGGTTCGTTACGGTCGGTGTGTAATAATCACGGCTCGTTACGGTCGGTGTGTAATAATCACGGCTCGTTACGGTCGGTGTGTAATAATCACGGCTCGTTACGGTCGGTATGTAATAATCACGGTTCGTTGCGGTCGGTGTGTAATAATCACGGTTCGTTACGGTCGGTGTAATAATCACGGCTCATTGCAGTCGGTGTATAATAATCACGGTTTGTTACGGTCGGTATGTAGTAATCACGGTTCGTTACGGACGGTATGTAATAATCACGGTTCGTTACGGTCGGTGTGTAATAATCACGGCTCGTTACGGTCGGTGTGTGATAATCACGGCTCGTTACGGTCGGTGTGTGATAATCACGGCTCGTTACGGTCGGTGTGTAATAATCACGGCTCGTTACGGTTGGTGTGTAATAATCACGGTTCGTTGCGGTCGGTGTGTAATAATCACGGTTCGTTGCGGTCGGTGTAATAATCACGGCTCATTGCGGTCGGTGTATAATAATCACGGTTTGTTACGGTCGGTGTGTAATAATCACGGTTTATTCGGGTCGGAATGTTATAATCACGGTTCCTTACGGTCGGTGTGTTGTAATCACGGTTCCTTACGGTCGGTGTATAATAATCACTGTTCGTTACGGTTGGTGTGTAATAATCACGGTTCGTTACGGTCGGTGTGTAATAATAATGGTTCGTTGCGGTCGGTGTGTAATAATAATGGTTCGTTGCAGTCGGTGTGTAATAATCACGGCTCTTCACGGTCGATGTGTAATAATCACGGCTCTTCACGGTCGGTGTGTAATAATCACTGTTCGTTAAGGTCGGTGTGTAATAATCAGGGCTCGTTGCGGTCGGTGTGTAATCACGGTTCGTTGTGGTCGGTGTGTAATAATAATGGTTCGTTGCAGTCGGTGTGTAATAATAATGGTTCGTTGCGGTCGGTGTGTAATTATAATGGTTCGTTGCGGTCGGTGTGTAATAATAATGGTTCGTTACGGTCGGTGTGTAATAATCACGGCTCGTTACGGTCGGTGTGTAATAATCACGGCTCGTTGCGGTCGGTGTGTAATAATCACGGTTCGTTACGGTCGGTGTGTAATAATCACGGCTCTTCACGGTCGGTGTGTAACAATCACGGCTCGTTGCGGTCGGTGTGTAATAATTACTGTTCGTCACGGTCGGTGTGTAACAATCACGGTTCGTTACGGTCGGTGTGTAATAATTACTGTTCGTTACGGTCGGTGTGTAATAATCACGATTCCTTACGGTCGGTGTATAATAATCACTGTTCGTTACGCTCGGTGTGTAATAATCACGGTTCCTTACGGTCGGTGTGTAATAATCACGATTCCTTACGGTTGGTGTCTAATAATCACTGTTCGTTACGCTCGATGTGTAATAATCACTGTTCCTTACGGTCGGTGTGTAATAATCACGATTCCTTACGGTCGGTGTATAATAATCACTCTTCGTTACGGTCGGTGTGTAATAATCACGGTTCGTTATGGTCGGTGTGTAATAATTATGGTTCGTTACGGTCCGTGTGTAATAATCACGGCTCTTCACGGTCGGTGTGTAATAATCACGGTTCGTCACGGTCGGTATGTTATAATCACGGTTCGTTATGGTCGGTGTGGAATAATCATGGTTCGTTACGGTCGGTGTGTGATAATCACGGTTCGTTTAAAACTCACCATATTTTCTGTAACCGAGAGGTTAATCGGATCGATGGCTGCAGTAAATATGGATTGAATGTTAAAAATATCGCCGCGACTCAGACACCATGAAATGAGAGCGAGAGATGAACCTTCAGAGTTTAGGCTTTATTCCATTTGATTGGAGCCGCTTCTGCGGACACACCAGGAAATACAGGTTCAGCTAGGAGTACATAAGCAGTAACGTATACATGTGCAGTTAACCATTGCAGACTAAATCCGCGTAAGCACGGAGTTCGATATAATCTCCATTCTCACCAGTCAATGAGCACCTTCAGTTAACGAGCATCAAGTGGACAGCCGATGTCAATAGCAATGCCCCGGGGACAATCACTCGTGCCGCAGAGACATCCCCTTATACGCGAGACGCACAACATGTGATCCCGCGTCATGTCCCTCGATTCACGTTAATTCACCACACACCATTTTGTTAATTAATTTGGTGTCCCGATCACGCCACAGAACCAAGGCTGCAACGAGCGATATGATTGGTCGGCGACCCTCGCGTCACGTGGTTTCAGCCACGTTCCCACCCACCAATGAAATTGCTCCTTTTTTAATCGGTTCTCTTTGGAGTTGAACACGAGCCCGTTGATTTGAGATCGGTTACAGTTTGTTTTCTGTTATCAAGACGATTTCATCGCCATTTCTGATATAAATCATGTCACGACATCAACGGATAAAGAAGAGGAATGAGAAGTTGGAGGTTCAGGCTAAAGTGGTCCGGCACATGGTGAACAACAGGAAAGTGATATTCCATGACTTATGGAAAATGCACATTGGATTCGTTGGATTTCCTTGGTTTGGAGCGTCGAGAGGTGTCCTGAGGTGCTCTCTGCTGACGATCTCAAAGTTAAGTTTCCGGTCGTTGTTTGTCCCGTTTTAACTGTTTAATTTTCTCACCTCCATGTTCCTGTGTGTTCCTTGTTCGGTTTTGTTTTAAAAATCGTGATATTTTTGCCGACGTTGTCTTTCCGGGTGTTTGAGGCCGAGCGGTTCCCCTCGGTGTACGATCGTTTTATTTGTTTTTTCTCCCCATGACCTTCAATTTCTTTCTTCCCCTCTTTCCTAACATCCCCCATTTCTCGCAACAAATCTTTCTATTTCTTATCTTACAAAAAAAAAAGACAGCGACCTTTCTCGATTCTTCTTCTTCTTCTTCTTCATTCCCTCTTCTTCCTCTTTTTTTTTTTTTTTTTCTCCAACACTTCCATGACCTAATCTGTTGAAAACTCTCTCAAACATAAATAATAATAACAAAAACGACATCTTATAATGCTTCATCTTCCTCTCACACATGTGGTGCTCCTTACTGTTTCATAATGCACTACTCCTCTGCTATTTGAACAGACTGCTCTCATTTTGACCTCTCCTTCATTCCCTGCCTAAAAAATCCAATTGTTACAGCGTTTATTCTCTGAATTCGCCTTTATTGTATCCATCAAGAACTGTGTTAAATCGCATCTCTGACCTAAAACTTAAAAAAAACCCAGTTTGTTCGCTTTCGCTTTCCATCAACCATTTTTTTTTCCAACCTCAGTGCCAACTCACGCCCCTCCCTCCTCACTCTCACTCTCAAGGCAACCATCCCACTCTTCTCCCTCCAAGCCTCCTTCTCACCTCTTTCAAAAATTCCCCCCTCACCTTTCTCCCACCTTTCATCCCCCTCACTCATCCTTCTCAAAGTTCCCCCTCCCCCCTCTCATCCACAAAGCTGCCTCCTTCCACTGCCCTCTCACCTCCATCTCTTCACTCCACCTCCTCAAATCCTCAACTGCCTTCTTCCTTGTCTCTTGTCCCCCCTCTCCCCCAGCACCACAGAGCCTTTTCGGCCCCTCCCCGAGCTATTCTGCAATCCCCCACACTCTTTCAACAACTCGCCTTACCTCCCCCTCTCGTACCTTGTCCTACCCTCCCCCTCCCCCACCCCCTGCACCCAAATCCTCCTTTCCTATCTCTTCATTAAAAGTGTGGACCTCAAATATCTGGGGCCTTCGCTCAAACTTCTCAGATCTTTCCATACAGGTTGCCACTGACAAACCAGACATAATCTGCCTAACAGAAACTTTCCTCTCCCAAGTATCTCTCCCTGGTTACTCCCTCCTCCGGTATGACAGACCTGACCCTCGTCCTGGTGGAGGAGTTGTTCTCTTCATCAAAGACTCTATTCCTCACTCTCCATGCACTGCTCTCACTCCCCCACACCTCCAGGAATACCATTGGCTTCGGCTTCCCTCCACTGCCACCTCTTGTTTATATTTGCACTGTACCGTCCACTTAACAGTGATAACTCCATCTCCACCTCACTATCTGAAAACATGGACCATCTTCTATCTTCTCATCCAAACTCTCTCTTCCTCTTGTATGGCGACTTCAATTGTCATCATGTCAGTTGGCTCGGTGTGGGTACCTCTCTCACCTGCCATTGCACCTCAGAAAAATCTTTCTGCGACTCATTGTGACTGATTCGATCGGTCAACTTCCCGACCCGGATCTCAACCAATGATCCTCCATCTCTTCTGGATCTGATTTTGACAAATTTCCCTGACAATATCTGCTGCTCTTTCTCCGTTCCAATCCGTTCTTCTGACCATGTCCTTGTCAAAGTGGACGTCTCTCTGGCTATTATCAGAGAACCACCTCAGCGTCGTCGAGTCTGGCATTTCACTCAAGCCGACTGGCAGGGTCTCCAAGCAGCCATCAAACCTACAGACTGGTCTCCCATTGCCACTTTCTCCAACATCAACTCATCCTGGGAATTCTTTCAAAGAAACTTGCTGTCCCTCACAGATTTATCCCTCACAGAAATCCTGCACAGATTTATCCCCTCTCATCTTCAGTTGTCCTACCCTTCGTCCCGCCCTTGGTTTATTGAAGCTTGTGGCGAAGCAGTTGTCCTGAAAAAACTTTCCTTTGCCTCATGGAAAGCAAACCCAACTGAGGGCAATCTCGGTTCCTTCCATAAAGCTCGGAACAAGTGTGTATCTACCCTCAGGAGAGCCATAAAAAAACAACATCTTTCTCATCTCAAGTCTGAACTCTGAAACCTCTCTCCCTCTTCAAAATCCTGGTGGCATCTAATAAAATCTGTTTCTGGTGTATGTTCCCCCTCCATCGCCTCCCTTACCTCAAATGGCCACACTGCTGATACCGCACGTGATAAAGCTGAATGCCTAAACTCGGTGTTTGCAGCTAAATCTTGTGTCCAAAACCCATCACTTTCTCTACCCACCTGACCCAGTCGCACCCAACTGTCCTTGGTCTCTGTGTCCTTTTCTCCTGACAAGGTGGAGAGCTTCCTGGCAAACCTCGACTCAGATTCTGCAACCGGTCCAGATGGCATCAGCCCACATGTCCTCAAAGCCTGCTCGTGCTCACCCTCTCTCTGTTCTATTCACCCTTTCATTTGCTCAAGGTCATCTGCCATTTGCTTGGAAATCTGTAAACATCACCGCCCTGCATAAAAAGGTGCAAAAACAGATCCCTGCAACTTCAGACCAATCAGCCTTCTCCCAATCATCAGCAAGGTTATGGAATCCATCATCGCTTCAGACATCAAATCTTCCTCTTCTCCAATGGCTTGATTTCTGATCATCAATTTGGTTTCAGACCAGGTCACTCTACCCTGAATATGCTGCTTCTGCTCTCCCAACAATGGATGGAGGTCCTCAATGCCAGACAGGAAATCCGAGCTGTATCCCTGGACATATCACGTGCTTTTGACACAGTCTGGCACCCTGCCCAACTCACCAAACTCTTTTCCCTTGGTATCCAAGGCCATCTCCACTCATGGCTCACAAACTTCCTCTCCTGTCGCAGTCAACGTGTGGCCCTAAATGGAGTTCTTTCATCCCCTCTTCCTGTCCAGGCTGGAGTTCCTCAAGGTAGCGTTCTGGGCCCTGTTCTTTTTCTGGTTTTCATCAATGATCTCTCCGACTCTCTGGAAAATCCTCCATATCTCTTTGCTGATGACTCCATGCTCTGCTGTACCATCTGTCATCCCTCAGACCAGCAAGCATCAGCTTCTTCGCTCACTGCAGATCTGGATAAAATCACAAACTGCTCCAACACGTGGAACATGTCTTTCAATCCACACAAATCTCACACTCTCACTATGTCTCTTCGAAAGGACCGTTTAGAACCCCCCACCCCCCATCCACTTTCTCGACAATCCTCTGGAAGAAGTCCTATCTTTCAAGCTTCTGGGTCTCACTATCTGCCATGACCTTTCCTGGGAAAGCCACATTTCAAACCTCACCTCCAAAGCCAGTCGACGACTGGGAATCCTCCGTCGTGCAAAGTCCTTTCTCGGCCCTCCTGAGCTCCTGACCACTTAGAAAGCTTTTGTCCATATCCTGATGGAGTACTGCTCTCCCCTCTGGGCTGGTGCTCCTGCCTCCCACCTTTCTCGGCTTCACGCTGTAGAAGCTCGGGCATTTAGGATCATCGGCATCTCTCGCAATGAGGCTGAGTCTTTGGGCCTCGCACTCAATCACCGCAGGTTGGTCGGTGGTCTTTCTGTCTTCTACCGTGTCCTCTCCAGCCTTGCCCCCCCTCCCGCTCTCTCTGTGATTTGCCCCCACCACATTTCCACAGGGCGCTCAAGGTCCGCCAACAACTCCCTTCTGGTAAAACTACCAAAATCACGAATCGCTGCTCACCTTCACTCCTTTATTCCTCTTTTTTTCCCGCCTTTGGAATAAACTCCCTCACTCTATTCATTCCCATTCTTCCCTCCAGGCCTTCAAAACAGCTCTTATCACCACCACCACCACCTTATCAAAACACCACCACCTCTTATCACCCCCCCCCCCATCCAAATCCTCGATCTTTTCTACTCCCGATAATCCACCCAAGCCCACCTCCTTCAAATTCCCTGCTTTCCTTCCCTGTAATGTCCAACTTCTCTTCCCCATGTTCCCCATCCCATCCCTCTCCCTTCCTCAGATCTCCGAATGTGTCTGTTCCCCACTGTTTTGTCCCTCCCACTCCCTCCCTGCTTGTCTCGTGCCCCTTCCTGTGCATTGTGTGTTGGCTCTCATACGAGCCTCGACAAGGTATAGAAAAAAAAAATATGAACTTCTCTCGATCATTACTTGGTTCCTCCGAACACCATGAGGGTAGAACAGGACACACTCGAGATTTTTTAATGTTCCACATTTTCTGTTTGGCATTTTCCACAAGTCACGGAATATCCCTTAATTTTATTGTTTGGCATTTTCCACAAGTCATGGAATATCCCTTTTCTGTTGTTTGGCATTTTCCACAAATCATGGAATATCCCTTTTGTGTTGTTTGGCATTTTCCACAAGTCATGGAATATCCCTTTTCTATTGTTTGGCATTTTCCACAAGTCATGGAATATCCCTTTTCTATTGTTTGTCATGTGTCACATACCATATAAATGGCCTTTTCTATTCCCCAGGCACTTTTTTCCCCCCCAAGAGTGGAACAGTTTCTCTATCACAGGATTCCATGTTTCCGCGAGTTTTCGTCTCGAGTTGGAACACCTGAAAAACCGATTTATTTTTATTTTTTTCCCCCCTAAGTCCACTTGTCCAGTGCCCTGAATTATCTCTACCACTGAAGGTGAAGGTTATGTTTTCACCCCTTTCTTTCTGTCTTTGTTTGTGTGTTTGTTTGTCTCTGTGTGCAGAATATCTCAAAGTTGTGGACGTATCTGGATGAATTTTTGGGGCAGGTTGGGTGTGTGACAAGAACGAACCGATTCAATTTTGGTGAAGATCCGGATACGAGATTTTAATTCTAGAATTTTAAAGTGATTCTTCACCATTAAGAGATCGGTCCAAAAATGGTATTTCGCACGATATCTCAAAGTTTTGGACGGATTTGGATGAAACATGGACATGTTGGGTGTGTGACAAGGAAGAATTTATTCAATTTTGGTGAAGATCTGGATCTGAGAATTATTTATTTCTTCAAGTGATTCTTCTTCCTTTGAGAGATAGGACCAAAAATGATGGAGAGCATGATATTTCTAAAATGTAACAGGCACGATATGTTTTCCTGGATCAGGCATTGCGTGGTGGAGGTATGCGCTCTACCGAGTGCCCTAATAGTTTTTACTCTGTCCATAATTATGTAGCTCTGGGTAACTTTGAAGTCTGAACAAGTCTCCCTCGATTCATATTCAAAATTTCACGAACTTTTATCCAACAGTTCATAAGTTATGAGCCCTTACTGTTCGACTATTGTACAACCGGAGGCAAATTTTTTCCTTCGTCCAACTTTTTGGGGTTCGTCCCGATGAGCAAAAGTCGGGGAAATACTCCTGGGCGCTCACCTGGTGGAATAATGATACGAAGGAGAAAGTCGACGTGAGACGGAATCCACAAAATGTACCAACAAATCAATGTTGTTGCAAATACCTCTTTTTTGGGGGGGGGATAACCCCCGTAAACACCCTTGAATCCTATCATTTTGCTATTGTTTATTATTTATGTATATATATATAGACATGAGGTGTATCCAACCTTAATTTTTCGTGCGTAAACAAATGAAGCAAGGGAGGCGTTGTTTGGTGCACGTATGTAAGCGATCCTTATTCATATGCGTGAATATTTTCCCGCCTGCAGAAGCTGTCAGTCGCCGACAGACCGCCGATGAGTGAGGAAGTGGAAGTGAGTGCCGTCGGATTTTTGTTTTTGACAAAATGACGGAAAAACTTGAACAACGCTACTGCATCAAATTTTGTGTAAAGCTTGACTATTCCCAAGTGGAAACGATCCGCAAGATTCAACAGGCCTTCGGGAACGAAGCAATGGGCACCACACAGATAAAAGAGTGGTGCGACCATCTTTGAAGCGGTTGTACATCAGTGGTAAGTGAAGCACGCTCTGCTGGGCTCTCAACATCCTGAAATGAGATCATCATTGAGCAAGTGAGGACCCTGCTGATGCAGGATACAACCAAGAGGTACTGCGTCACCTTTGTGACGCTGTGCGAGGCAAACGGCCGGACCTGTGGGCAGCGTTCAATTGGCAGCTCCATCACGATAACGCACCCGCCCATTCTTCACAGTTGGTAGAGTTTCCTGGCCAAACACAACACACTTGTGCTTCGTCAGGCTCCCTACTCTCCTGACATGGCTCCGTGTGACTTCTGGCTTTTCCCTAAGCTGAAAATGCCCCTGAAAAGGACCAGATTTCAGGCCAGAGAAGACATCATGCGGAATGCGATGGACCATCTGCGCGCCATCCCAAAAGAGACGTTCCAGCGCTGCTTCCGACAGTGGCAGAACCGTTGGGAGAAGTGTGTGGCAGCCACGAACACACCTCGTGTGTGTTCATAAACATGGCAGATGCTCACTTTGTGAGCACGCTGAATCTTCATCTGAAGTCTTGACGCACGAGGAGAGGAGAGCGCAATCGATTTGCTGCACATGCACCAGGGGATTGTCTTGAGCAGATGTCAATGGCAGAACACACCGTGTGTGCGTGCGTGCGTGCGTGCGTATCAAGTCATGCGCTGCTTTACGACGTTCCAGGCAACGACTGATCGCATATACGACGTTTTTGCGAACTCTGAAAAATAAAAAAATGTAGCTCAAAATTCCTATCGCCGAGTGATGTAGCTGACGTAGTGCTGCCAGTCGTATAAAAAATAGCGCATACAATTATGTACACTGTACAGTACATAATACTTGATAATGATAAACAACGATGTTACTGGTTTATGTATTTTCTATACTGTACTTTTTGTCGTTATTTCAGAGTGTACTCTTTCTACTTATAAAAAATAAAGTTTACTGTAAAGCAGCATGCCGTGTCACGCATCATTGTTCTCCTGTACATCTCGTGTTTACCGGGTATCTTGATTGCATCATTTTTCCGTGTGCTTGATTTAATCTCGTGTTGTTTTGTTCATCATGGACCTTAAGCGGACAAAATCCACTGCTGATATTGCCAGTAAGAGGCCATGTCGAGTGATTGACCTGGAAACAAAATTACAAGTGATTAAGGACTACGAAGGTGGAAAATCAGTGATTGTTATTCCTCGCCAGTTAGCCATGTCCCATTCCACCAGAGCTACGATCTTGAAGAACAAGAACAAGGTGACAGAAGCTGTTAAAGGATCTGCTTCATTGAAAGCAATGAGACTAACAGAAATTCGAGAAGGGTTAGTGTACAATTTAAAACAGCTTTATTTATAAACAGTTTGATGTACTATTAAAAAAAAAACTTTTATACCTTTTCTTTGTTTAGAAACACAAATAATTACCATTGTGTTCCAATTACATGCTGTACAGGTTTGTGGCCGAGGAGCAATAGGCTATACCATATAGCCTAGGTGTCTAGGTTTGTGTAACTACGATGTTCGAAAACGAAAAAAAAAAAAAATATGATGTTTGCACAACGACGACGTCGCTTAGGCCTTGGTCACATGTGCAATGGCGGCCGTGGGGTCTCCAAAATCTACGGCCACTAGCAATTATAGGGCGGCCTCAGTATTTCCATGGTCACACAATGTAGCAGTCACATATGTTTTTATTTTTCGGGGAGCCGCACGGCGTATTTAGAAATTGTGGTGACCGGAAACGTGGGGGTGCCTTCCGGTCTTTGATTTGATGTCGCACGGTGACCTTAGGGCGTCCCTGCGGTGGCCATAGAATTTTCAAGGTGCCCGCAAGGCGACCGCAGGGGGGCCCTAAGGTGAACGTGCGGCCGGACGAACGGTAACGAGTGCTTTTTTTTTTTCTTTTTTTTTTTAAATCTTTTTTTTTTTTTAACGAGTTCTTTTGTTTCGGCTTGTCGAATTGCTATGGTGAGCTTACAAATGAAAAAACTATAACTCCGCGCTATAATTCCACGGCGACCCTACGGCCTGTAAAAGATAGCCAAATGGCGTAGGACCACCCTGAGGCCACCTCAGTTTCTCTGCAGCCGCCGCACGTTTGTCAATTCAGAGGGCGTACGGCCGCCATATCCTCGCCGTAGAGCAAATGTGAACTAGGCCTAAACGACCTATTTCTCAGAACGTAACCCCGTCATTAGGTGGCGCATGACTATATATATATATATATATATATATATATATATATATATATATATATATATATATATATATATATATATATATATATATATATATATATATATATATATAGTGGGGAGAACAAGTATTTGATACACTGCCGATTTTTGCAGGTTTTCCCACTTACAAAGCACATAGAGGTCTGTAATTTTTTATCATAGGTACACTTCAACTGTGAAAGACGGAATCGAAAACAAAAATCCTGAAAATCACATTGTATGATTTTTAAATAATTAATTTGCATTTTATTGCATGAAATAAGTATTTGATCACCCACCAACCAGTTAGAATTCCAGCTCTCACAGACCTGTTGGTTTTGTCTTTAAGAAGCCCTCCCATTCTCCACTCATTACCTGCATTTACTGCACCTGTTTGAACTCTTTATCTGCATAAAAGACAGCTGTCCACACTCAATCAATCAGACTCCAACCTCTCCACAATGGGCAAGACCAGAGAGCTGTCTAAGGACATCAGGGACAAAATTGTAGACTTGCACAAGGCTGGGATGGGCTACAGGACAATAGGTAAGCAGCTTGGTGAGAAGGCAACAACTGTTGGCGCAATTATTCGAAAATGGAAGAAGTTCAAGATAACAGTCAATCTCCCTCGGTCTGGGGCTCCATGCAAGATCTCACCTCGTGGAGCCTCGATCATGAGAAAGGTGAGGGATCAGCCCAGAACTACACGGCACGACCTGGTCAATGACCTGAAGAGAGCTGGGACCACAGTATCAAAGAAAACCATAAGTAACACACTACGCCGTCATGGATTAAAATCCTGCAGCGCACGCAAGGTCCCTCTGCTCAAGCCAGCGCATGTCCAGGCCCGTCTGAAGTTTGCCAATGACCATCTGGATGATCCAGAGGAGGAATGGGAGAAGGTCATGTGGTCTGATGAGACCAAAATAGAGCTTTCTGGTGAAAACTCCCCTCGCCATGTTTGGAGGAAGAAGAAGGATGAGCACAACCCCAAGAACACCATCCCAACCGTGAAGCGTGGAGGTGAAAACATCATTCTTTGGAGATGCTTTTCTGCAAAGGGGACAGGATGACTGCACCGTATTGAGGGGGAGGATGGATGGGGCCATGTATCGCGAGATCTTGGCCAACAACCTCCTTCCCTCAACAAGGGCATTGAAGATGGAGCGTGGCTGGGTCTTCTAGCATGATAACGAGCCGAAACACACAGCCAGGGCAACGAAGGAGTGGCTCTGCAAGAAGCATCTCAAGGTCCTGGAGTGGCCTTGCCAGTCTCCAGACCTGAACCCAAAAGAAAATCTTTGGAGGGAGCTGAAAGTCTGTGTTGCCCAGCGATAGCCCCGGAACCTGAAGGATCTAGAGAAGATCTGTATGGAAGAGTGGGCCAAAATCCCTGCTGCAGTCTGTGCAAACCTGGTGAAGAACAACAGGAAATGTCTGATCTCTGTAATTGCAAACAAAGGTTTCTGTACCAAATATTAAGTTCTGTTTTTCTGATGTATCAAATACTTATTTCATGCAATAAAATGCAAATTAATTATTTAAAAATCATACAATGTGATTTTCAGGATTTTTGTTTTAGATTCTGTCTTTCACAGTTGAAGTGTACCTATGATAAAAATTACAGACCTCTACGTGCTTTGTAAGTGGAAAAACCTGCAAAATCGGCAGCCTATCAGATACTTGTTCTCCCCACTGTATGTGTGTGTATATGTATACATATATATATATATATATATATTCTTGCGAATTTCGGCCACGTAACTCGAATCGCGACCGCGTCGCCCACCGGAACGGACAATTCAGTCGTGACCCTCCTGGAACAACGCCTGGAGTTCGTCACGGGTGGGTCTTTCGACCTCACCACAATCGTGCCAATCGGCCACCCCCGCAGAATAGGGTTGTTCGCCAAACTCGACCGACCTAAGTAACCGGGCGATCGTACCTCGCCGCAGGCCGGCCTAGGACACGAACCGCTGAAGCGGTCCGTTCCGTTCTCCAGTGATAACCGAGCGGTGTTATCGCCGACCTCGACGGACGTGATTGTTTACCGGATGCTTACACCCTCCACTAATTATTCCACGTGGTAAGGTGGAACTTTCAACTGAAGGAAAGGATGCAACGAACGGGATACAGTTCAACACGCACATTTTATTACACAGAGATGAGCAAGGACAGTCATGCAAAGTATGGCTAACCAAAAAAACATTCATGCACGTATATACTGCCAAAGAAATGCAAAGAAAGAGTTAATACCGAATAAAGCAATGTACATACACAGACACTTAGGCAGTTCTAGCTTGTCGGACAAAGCGCCACAGCATGCATACAAAAACCCGAAAGAAAAGTAGGGACTTCCTTTTTGTGGCCGGTGAGTCCTTCTCCCACGACCATCAGCGTGGTCGCGCCTGGCCCTGACCTCTCTCGCGGCCGGCGAACCCTCTCCGGCACTCCTCGTCCGGACGCGCAGGTCCACCATACAACCGGCGCTGACGCGTCTCCCGTCCGTGCCTCCCTTGACAGGCGCGAGCGCAGGACCTCTTCCACCGACCAGCAGCACAGAAGCTCAGAAAACCAGAAGAACACAGGAACTCTCGAAGACAAGAAGGAGACAGGAAGACGGGAAGACTACTCAAGGCAAGCCGACCAGCAGCTAGGAAAAACTCTCTCAGAAGACTCATGCTGTCTGCCTTTTGTAGTGTGGGGCTCCGCCCCGTTTTTGTCCCCGCCTTCCTTCGAGCTTCTTGGAGAAGCCTCTCGAAGGGGGGCGTGCCCTCTCGCTCTCCCTCCACCCCGCCCCGTGCGGGGGCCGGGGGGAGTCAGTTTTGGCTCAGGGCCAGGGAATCACCAGACCATCTGAATGAATATTCCGATTGCCACTCGCACCCTTGAGCATTTTTGTAGAAAGCCATTAATATGCAAATTAGCAGTCGCTGTTATTGAAAATATAAATAAATAGACATAGATAGAAAAAAAAAACACTTCAGTCTTTGTGAATATAGATCACTGTATTATTCATACAGTTTCAACAATTCGACAGTATGCAATGAAAAGCAGTTAACAACATGAACAAAGGAAGACATTCCTGTGTATATCAAATGTTCATATACAGTAAGTCCTCGCTTTTCGCAAGTGTTGCGTTCCTGGAAAACCTTATGATAAGCGAAACTGTGTAAAACAAAACATATTTTCCCATAGAAACCAATGTGTTAAAGGGGGGATGT
>BROF01007738.1:0-14219 GCA_024346535.1 Eptatretus burgeri | reverse complement strand
GCTGAAAATCCCCCATTCATTTACATGGGGAAAAGTGAGCCAGAATCAGTATTCTTACCCTACTCTTATCTTCTAAGTTCATAATAATATTCTTTGTACGTTTAGGCACGTTTGTTAATTCATCTCTCATACAAATAACCACATTATGAATTTTTAATTTCTTACATTATTTGACAAGTTGTAAATTTGATGTTGTATTCTTTCCAAATTCTTTAAACCAGTCATCAATGCTCATTTATTTATTAGAAAGATATAATGCATAACCTCTTTTAGTTAATTTTACATCTGCTTGTGCGATAGAAGAAAGCATATCTCCAACTAACAATCTTGCTTTATCAGGCAGACCTTCAAGTTTTTCAGCAAAATCTACAATTACACCACTTCCACGAATTTGTTTCTCCAACTCTTTGTTATGTCTTTCCAATTCTTTTTGAGCCTGGAGTTGAGCCTTCCTTTCGTTGGCAGTTTTCACCGCTGTTGAAATACCACCCGTCAATGCTCCAACTGCACTTAAACCAGCAAATAAAGGAATTAGAAATGGGAGAAATCCTCCACTCATCTCTATTATTGAATATTTTTTTTTAACATTGGTTTTATCATTTTAATTTTAAGTGAGCCAGTATCGTTCAAGATTTTAATCTCTCTTGTAAGCAAAATATCAATTCTTACTGCTCCTTTTCTCTGAATTGTATTAACGTTAATCGTACAAAGCTTTTGATTTTGAACACAAGATGATAGTTTATGAAGATTGATTTGATTAACATATACCCCAGTTGGTACTTTGCCATTCATTTATTTAACAAAAAATGAGGTGAGACGAATCATAACACCATTATCTGTATTCATCTGTAATTCTGTTTCTTCCAAAAGCAAACAAAATGTATCAACTTCTTCACTCTCTCCTCTTTCAATGTATCGGGAAGTATCCACTCGATTCAACTTTATAGTTTCCTTTTGAGCACTCAGGTCAAACGCATAGATTGTATACAAACTTTTAAATGCTGTCATATCCAAAATAGGTTCTTTATTTCCATTACTTTCACACACCTTTTGGTAAGACTTGTATGCTTCAGCATAATCATTTTTTTCCCAATTAATTTCCAATCGATCTCGTGGATAAAATGTTCCATCCAGAGAAACGCGAAGTTGTTTCACCTTAGCATTATCACTCAATGCATTATTCTTATCAGTCGCAGTATCGCCATCTGGTTTTTTTTTTTTAATGATCCACAGATATCGGATTTTCCTTCCAGAACACCCAAATTCCACGTGTATGTGGTTTGGTTTCGTTTAACGTGTTGACATCTTTTGAGGTATGATACAATGAGTGGTTTCTTTGAGTTAAGTCTTCTATACAACATCTCTTCTGTTTTAAGATTAGGAGTATATTCACTAATATACCAACTCATTTCATCAATTACAAATTTATTCTGATCACCAAAAGCACTTCCAACACCAAAAAGTAATCTATTTTCATTATCATTCATTTGCAGTTGAAATCTAATTTTAAGACCATACAGAACTTTATCATGATCACAAAATCCAAATATACCTTTAAGAGGAACTGCCACAGTAAAACTGTGAACTGCTTCTGAATCATCAGTATACAGTATACGTTCCTTTCCTTTGAGTATATCCAGTGTCTGTTGTTGTTCCCGTTGACATATCAGGAATAAAACCTTCGCCAGCCCCCTTTCGCATTCTATCACTGCATGTATATAGTGTAAATTTCATCATTTCAGATACAGCAGAGACATAATCAACTGCTTCAACTTCTCGTGTTCCAATGTACAAATGAACACCAAACATTTTCAAGAAGAAATCATTTACGAGTGTAGCGTTTGTGTTATTCCCAGCCTTAGTGAATGTAAATTAACACAACAAGAAACTTTCGGATAGATTCAAATAAGTTTGTTGATTATTTATTTCAAAACTTTTTGTACCATTTGCATTCCAGTCTGTTCCAGTTATTGCATTTACCTTGAAGAAATCTTCGTTTTTCGTGGAGTTTGAGATGACAATGGTATCATCCAAATCATAGATACTATCACTTGCTTCCATATTTGTATTTATTTAGGAAAAATGATGTTAAAACTTTGGAAACCCTGACCCAAGTATTTGGATTATTTTCTGTCGTTCTTGGGGGGACAACTGAGTTTTACCTTTCTTAATTTCTTTTATTGCTTGTAATTTATGAGATTCCTTTTGGGCATCTTTTATGCTCTTTACAGCACCTGCTACATCTCCCACAGCAGAAGCAGTGGAGCCAATTAGGTATTTATGATTAAGAAGAGTTGAACCGATACCCATTAGAGTATCACTTATCCCATCTCCTCTAAATTGATGTCCGACACCCCTTTGTCTCTTAGGTTTATAGTATCCTCTACCAAGATACATACCTTCGCCCTTGCAGTATGGGGAAAGGAACATCCCATCCCCTGTAATTATTTTATATTTTCCCAACTCGTGTTTCCTCACAATAACCATCGTATTTATTTATTGGAAAAATTCACGTAGGTGAACTCTGATGGATATAACTTCTCCATTAAAATAAATCATACAATTATCCTGGTCGGTTATCCTAAAATTTACTCTGTGTATGTTTTTTTCCTGACACAGGGAGATAAACCAAATGTTTGGGTTCCATCTTGAATTTATAACCAATCGGGGTTGAGTATGCGCTGAATGAAAATATTGTATTTGTTTTTATTCCATCATTTTTAGCACCATCAATCAAATCACAGTGAATTAATACCGAATTTATTCCTGAGGAAATTTGAATGACATTATCACTGTAAAACACCCCATTAGTTTCAATCTTTTTTGAGGAGAAACCCAATAACTCTCGAAATGAACTATCAATTGTGAAATCAACCTTGTAGTTATTTTTAAGTTTAATCGGTGATTTTGAAGTATGTTTTTGAATATCTATGACAATATTTTTTGGTTGATCACCTTGTTCTTTTATAAGACGAGCAATTTCGGAAGATATTTGAGAAATCTCATATGCTCCGGGTGAGACTGTTATAGTTTTGTATCCACTTCCCGGATTATAACTAAATTTGTCATTTTTCTCAGTTATATTAAATAAGGTATTATAAGTTTCCATTGACAATAAAGATGCCTCATATTCTTTTGTTGGGTCAAGTTGTAGTGGGTATGGGAATGAAGATGTGTGGTCGCTTGTTGTGAAATTAAAACTCAGGATTGTGCTTCTCATCTTATTTAATATGAGATAAAATGTCTTTATATTGAGATTTATCAATTATTTTCATGTTCATCAACTGGTCTAAAATCCTGATGCTTCATTAAAACAATCGTTATTTCCAGCCTTCTTACTGCCTAACAACAATAACAGTCTAACTAATTGCGATGGGTCATTTGGAAGAAAACTAATACCTGAACCAAGGATACTTAAAGCCTGAATAACGTGTTTCTCCTTCTCATTTTTCCGACTTTTACCAGAAATACTAACCCTATAATTAAGAGTGTTCAGCAGATCAATATCTACTCTATCATCATTATTTTTCATATCCAATGGTTTATCAATATACTTTGATTCATCTCTCACAGTTGAACCTTGTCTTCCATCTTTTGTGAGAAGAAACATTAATCTCGGAGTTAGTTTAACAGGGGGTTGAGCAGAACCGAAGAACTTTAATTCATCATCAAATATCAATACCTTTTCTTGAACAAAATGAAATATTGCTGGTTGTTCTGTTGGAATGAGTCCTGCTTTGGTTTTTGAATCTGCTGAATATTCATTGTTTTGAAGAGCATTCACAATATAATCAGAGGGGTGATTCATCTCTTCCAGTTGTTGAAATAATCCTTCATAATCATATTCTAATTCTCCTATATGCTCTAATTCTTCCTCCGTCATTTGACTGAAATCTTTTATCATTTGAAGTTTTTTAGGAGTATATTCTATTGTGGGAACTGTGGAAACATCTACAATTGTTTCTTTGGAAGTTTTTAAAAGTGGTTTAAAAATTTTCTCTTGTTTTCTTTCAAATGCTTCTTCACCAGTTAGTTTCTGTCTGTGTCTCTTCTTTATGTCTTCTTGTTGTTTTACAACTTTTGAAACCAACTCCTGATGTTCCTTAAATCTTCTTGCTCTTTCTTTCGCATCCATTTATTTATTGGAAAATATCATTTAATATCTCATCTTGTTTCACAACAATATATTGATATTTTTCAGTCGTGTGCTTCATATAATCCCCAAATTCCTTTTTACTGCATAATGTAGAACAATTATCTGTCAAAAAATTGTTTATATCTATTGAATTTAACTTGAATAAAATTAAAGTATTAGCATTGTTTCTGATGGAACGACGAGGAATTTGAAGGTACGATTGACTAAGATAAATACAATGACAAGAAGAATGTCTCCTTCTTGTGTAGTAGCTGTCCATTACTCTTTGATTTCTCTCATTAACACAATCATCAAAGATAACGAGGATCTTTTTTGATTTATCCAAATCCTGGGGAGACGGTATATCATCCGTATTATCACTAAGAATACAAGTTATCGGTTTCGATTTCTTTTTACATATCTGTGTATCACAAAATAGTTGTATTATATCTTCAATGTTATCATCATTTAGGTTTTTTTGAAGTTTAAATAAACCGATTATATCTTCTTTTTGAAGACCAGCATTAAAACCTTGTGAAAGTAGTTGATACTCTGGTTGAAAACTCGACTTTGTGAAAATTATTAAATTATCATAATCTAAAAAGTTGGGAGTCAGGAGCATCTTCAAAAGTAAGCAGGTTTTTCCACATCTGTTTGAACCAACTATGAGGCATCTTAATGAATTTGGAAGATTTTTATGATTGTTAAATTTTATCTTATTTTCCCAAATGGGTAAAAAAATCATTCATTTATATATTTGGAAAACAGGTTATTTAATTCATTGTTGGCTTTTGTAGAAACTATATTTTAACCAAAGTTCAGGTTTAATTTCAAGATAATCCATTATTTTATTTATGCAATATCTTGTGTTGATATTTCCCTGAAAATCACATCCATGAATAATGTATAACAGCAATGCTTTGAACATTTCTCTATACGTTCAGTTTCTTCCCTTGTAAGGAAAGGTGTGTTATCACCCTCATACTTTACATTCATTTCTCTAATCAATCTTGTAAAGTAATTCATTTTTGGTGTAAATCTTAAATAATTATTTTCCTTTTTATATTTTTTATTATCATTAATAAGAAGATAATCACAGAATATACATTGTTTATAGGCTTTTGACTCTGTGTTTAATCCCTCTCTATCACACGCAGGACAAATCTCAAATTTGTCATATGGAGAATCAGGAATTCAAGAGGCTCAAAATCTATCATATTTATAAAGTAAAACTTTACTTGATCTAAAATTCATCTTCAGAATCATCTATACTTTCATACGTTTGAACACAAACTCTCATGATCTTCAAACTCTTCAGTTGAATATTGACATATTTAATTAGTAGAAACAACATTACCATTGATATCTATATACTTTTTTCATTACCAGATTCAACGAAACATTTTATATATGAAAGGCAATTTTAAAATGATTCTTAACTACTATTGAATGAAATGGCATTTCACCTGATATATTAACATCCTTTATTTGATCAGGATTTACATCTTTAGGGTTGTTGAAAAAAATACAAATTTCTCCTGGCATATTACAGATGGTCTTATCTTTTCTTTCTAAAGCTTCATCCAAAAGGTTTTTATTTTTTGATACTTTTTCTTGTTTCATTGCTTTTTCGAGTTTTGAATATATTTCCAGAAGGAGAGGAGAAACTTTTGTTGGAGATACTTTAATTGATGTTCTTCCAGGTATACTAAAAGCCCTTCCACTGAAGGAAATTGAAGAACTCATATTATTTACCATAATTGTTTTTATCCAATAGTTGTTATATTTATCTTTGTTCAATTTTACATCCTTGACATATTTCTCAGTATCTTTTACAAATGAAGGGATTGATTGAAACTTGTCTCTTGTGTCTTGAAACATTGTATTTATTAAGTGAAAAAGTTGGAGGATAAAATGGTTTTAAGCACAGATTCACCTATAAATTAAACAAAATTTTCGTTAAAGCAAAGTTTTATTATATGAATATGCTGAATGCAAAGTACTGTGATGTTTGTAATCATGAATATAAATATTATAAAAAACACCTTCAAACCAACAAACACACATTTAATCTATTTCATCAAATATCTCCACTTGACCAAGAAACAAAACATTGTGATTGATGTGATGATGATATTCTTAAAAATAATTATAATCGACATCTTCAATCATGCAAACACAAGAACAATGAAAAAAGGCAAGCTAAAGTCTCCATTGAAAACATTGATGGGGCATTTAAAGGGCATATAAAAATAAGATTGTTTCGCTTTCAAGACCCGAGACCATCTTCAATCATGGAAGCTGTTGATATGATTAAACAAAGTATTGAAACTATAATTAAAAATACATTAAGTGAAATGAAAACTTTTACGTTTTATTTGGGGGTAAAATTGAAAATGGTAAGACAAGACGATGAAAACTACTCCCTATATGATGACAAACCCACACTTTATCTCATTTCAAGATTTTGTAAGATGTGATGTTTCACATCATGATCTCCAGAGACAAGAACAAGATGTTGATAACACTGTAGTAGGTAGTGGATTTACTCCCACAAAAATAATGTTTTTTGATATACACATCTTAAAATCAGATCCTCTTCAAGCTTCTTCTTATATTGATTTACCAAAAGAGATAAAACTGAAGAAAGCAGTTGTTAATATTCAAAACAAAGATAAATGTTTTCTATGGTATGTTCTTGCTCACTTACATCCTCCACAATGGAATTCTGAAAGGGTTGAACATTATAAAAAATGTGAATACATTAAATGTTAAAGATTTAAAGTTTCCAATGTCATTGAGAGATATTCCTAAATTTGAGAAAATGAATAACCTATCTGTTAATGCATTTGGATTAACGGATACAAACAAAGTTCAGATATTAAAAATTTCAAACAACTATAAAAATGATGAAACACACATTGACCTTCTCCACTTTACTTCAAAGGAAAAATCACATTATGCTTTCATCAAAAATTTCTCAAGATTAACCAAATCACAAATATATGAGAGAAAAATGTAAAACGTATCCTTGTAAGAGATGTCTCAACTCCTTTCACTCAAAAGAACGATTAAATAAACATTCAAATTATTGTAGTAATCATAAATAAACCGACATCAAATTACCAAAAGCAGGTTCAAACATATCATTCAAAGATTTTAACAAATCTATAAAACATCCGTTTGTGATATATGCTGATTTTGAAAGTATCCTTGAAAAGAGAGATACTGTTTCTCCAAATCCAAATAAATCATACACAAATATATACCAAAAACATACTTCTTGTGGTTTCTGTTATTATATCAAATCATCTGTTGGTGATGAATACAACAAGTTAGAACTTTATAGAGGGAAAGATGCCTCAGAGGAGTTTGTAAGACGATTGGAAAAAGATTGTACAAGACTAAGAGAAACAATGGTGAAAACCTATAAACCAATGTCATTAACAAAGGAAGAGGAAAAGGAACTTCGAGAGAACAGTACCTGTCATATTTGTGATGAGGAAATGGAGGGAGGAGTCAAGGTTAGGGATCACTGTCATCTTACTGGTAAATATAGAGGTCCAGCTCATTCCCGTTGTAATCTTAATTACAAGCCTCCAAATTTTATTGCTGTCTTTCTTCACAACAACGCTCACTATGACACACATCTATTTATAAATGAACTTTCAAAGACATTCGGAAATATTTTCGCCATTCCAAACACGGATCAAAAATACATCTCATTCACAAAAACAATTTATACATCCCCCATAACCCATATCAGATTTCTTGACACATAAAAGTTTATGGGAGATTCATTATCTGAGTTAGCATCAAATATTAAAAACTTCCCGAGTCTAAAATCATATTTCTCAAATCAAGAAGAGATTGATCTCCTACCACAAAAGGGAATATATCCGTATGACTATATGGATTCATTTGAAAGGTTTAAAGAAACACAACTTCCTTCAAGGGAGTTTCTATGGTAAGTTGAATAATACTCATATTTCTGATGAAGATTATACACAAGCTTAAAAGGTTTGGGAGAAGTTTAATACAAAAGAATCTTGGGGAATATCATGATTTATATCTTAGAACTGATATACTGTTATTAAGTGATGTGTTTGAAACTTTTAGAAGTCTGTCATAATAAAAATTCTTATGGATGAGACCCCGCTCACAATTACACAGCCACGGGCTTGGCTTGGAGTGCTATGTTAAAAATGACAAAACAAAATTTGGAATTAATCAGTGATATAGATATGCTTTTTATGATAGAGAAGGCTAAAAAAGGAGGAATATCTCAAGTATGTTCCAAGCGATATGCTAAAACAAATAACAAATATCTTCCTGATTATAATAAGAATGAGGACAACTCTTACCTTACGTATTATGATGCTAACAATTTGTATGGGTGGGCCATGTCTCAATCTTTACCTTATGGGAAACTTAAATGGGTTAAAGAAAAACATTATGAAAAAGTTTTACTTGATATTGTTATCTCCTCTCAAAAAGAATTGGATGAGGCTGAAGTTGGATATTATTTTGAGGTTGATTTAACATACCCTGAAGAACTTCATAATAAAACCAATGTCACCCGCAGGGTGACCCGTATCTTGCCAAAAGGTGACCACGTGTGACTTCTTTAAGGTCACACTGAGGTGAACAGAGCTGCTATCCACCAGGAGCGACTCCTTGAGGAATATCTACCTACGAGAGATTCCGATGAGAATCGTTCTACAGAGTAACCATGAAAAATATGTGTTTGCCTCATAACGTCACCAAATGACGTCATGTCTCAAGCTTGACATATCCAGAAAGCACTCATCGAGGTGTTCAATTTGAGGTACTACACGATGTGGTTCCTAAAACTTGAAAATTTGACCTTGGGGTCAAATATGTTTGACCTCAGGCGCTAACCATGAAGGTCAAGGCCAATCGCCACCAAAAACTAATCAGCTGAGCACCAGACCATATACTACACTCCCATAAAGTTTGGAGACGATTCGATTAAAATTACTCAAAAAATAAGGGTTTCGTCGACTCCCCTGATTTGCGACAAAGTGACCTTGACCTTTGACCTTGACCTTCAAAATTTTATGCGCTGAAATGGACCTCTATAGGCCTCTGATATGCGAAGTTACAAAAATTTCCAATGATAACTGTGCTCTGCAGAGTGATTTATACGTGATTACAGACAAAAAAAAAGACATATGAAGGTCAAGGCCAATCGCCACCAAAAATTAATCAGCTGAGCGCCAGACCATGAACTATATTCCCATGAAGTTTGAAGACTATCCGATCAAAATTACTCAAAAAATAAGGGTTTCGTCGACTCCCCTGATTTGCGACAAAGTGACCTTGACCTTTGACCTTGACGTTCAAAATTTTGTGCGCTGAAAGGGACTTATATAGGCCTCTGATATGCGAAGTTACAAAAATTTCCAATGATAACTGTGCTCTGCATAATTTTTTATTACAGACACACAAAAAAAATTAAAAAAAACATACAAGCTGACTAACATATCTTGCAAAAACTTCGTTTTGGCAAGATAATAAACACAAAGACCAACCCTATGCCTCCGATAAAGAAAGTCCAAGAAAAGAATGGTTAAGTGATTACCAACAGTCATTTAATATAAAGGGTAAATCTTCAGAAAAACTACTTACTACATTAAATGATAAAGAAAGTTATGTTTTACATCAAAGGAACTTGAGACAATATTTATCTGCTGGGTTGGGAGTGAGGAAAATTCATAGGATTTTGAAATTTAAACAAAGTCCATGGTTAAAGGACTATATTGATTTTAATACAAAAAGTAGAAAAAAAACGCAGAAACAGATTTTGAGAAGGACTTTATAAATGAATGAATAATGCTGTATTTGGAAAGACGATGGAAAATGTGAGGAATCGACAAAACATAAGACTTGCTACATCTTGGAAACAGGCCTCAAAGTTAATTAACAAACCAAGTTTTGAGTGGGTGGAGGTATTTTCAGAGAACTTTTGTGCTATTCATTTGAAAAAAAGAGAGTATTAAAATGGATACACCTATTTATATAGGAACATCAATTCTTGATTTGTCAAAGTTGTATATGTATGATGATTACTGTAATAATGTAAAATTAAAGTATAAGGATTATGTGTCATTGTTATATATGGATACAGATAGTTTTATATTGGAAATAAAGACTGGAGATGTATATGAGGATATGATTGATAATATTGATATATATGATACAAGTAATTATAAATCTGGTGGTGTGTTGTTTTCATCAAATAACTAAAAGGTTATTGGTAAGTTTAAAGATGAATTGGGTGGGAAGGTTATGAGTGAATTTATAGGATTGAGATCAAAGGCTTATGCTTTTACATATATTGAAAATAATATTGAAAGGTGTAAAAAGAAGTTAAAGGGAATAAAGAAAAAAATAAGAAATGAAACAAAAAACTTGAAACATTATAAAGCCGCTGTCACACCTTGACGATTTAGCCAGCGTATGCCGATTTATGAAAAATTTGTCTAAAACACTGGCACACGTCAAATACGTTATGGGTACATTTTGTATACGTAAAGAGCATGCTGAAAAACACTGCCATACGTCGTAGTGCACTGGCTTTAAACGTTGTACTTTTGGGTTGTCCTCAAATTTTTGCATGCTTGAAATTTTACGACGTATGCCGGCGTATGACTCACACGTTCCGCTACGCTGGCCATAAATTGTAGGCACGTTATGCGATCGTTGACACACGTCGACACACGTTACTGGTAAGTTACTCATAAGTCGAAACACATCGAGGTAATGTTTAGCGTACCTGAAACTTATTTCTAACCTATGAGTAACGTTTTGTAAGCATGCTACACGAACGTTGTTCACACTTCGCAACACGTTACTTGAAAGTTCTTCCTACGTCGAAACACGTCAAAGTAATGTTTAGGGTACCTGTGACTTATTTATAACCTACGAGTAACGTGCTTGGGAATTATTTGTGAAGCATGTCCTACACACAAATATGTATGTAGACGTATTTGACGTCTTCAGGACGACCACAGAACTTACTGAACGTGTTTCTTACTTACAGATACCGTATAATGGCGTATTGGCAGCGATTATGAGAATTGGTATGCAAAAAGGGGCTTCACAGGAGGAACCCGTCTTTTTTTTAGACTTCGTGGTGAGTACATGTCCATGTCATTCCGAGAGATGGAGGATACGGCAAGGCTGAGAGGACAATACTTGCCTGTCCTCTAACATCAACATGACCTCATCGAGTTGACACTGCACCAGTTGCGTGCCAATAGAGCCGGGAGAAGAAGACGTGAACGGAGGAGAAAGAACTGGGTCAGACCATGGATCGGGAGGCGACGCCATTACGGCATATATGACCAGCTCATGGGGGAACTCCGGAACGAGGACCATGCATCCTTCATCAACTTCCTGCGAATGCCCCCAGCGACGTTCGACGAGCTGCAAGCCAGAGTCGGTCCAAGGATAACCAAGCATTATTATTAAATCATTTCAATAGTCCAGTGGAAGCGATTTAACTCGTTCAATGGAAACGATTTCATTTGCCGAGCACCAGCGTCCAAAACAATCGGCGAGTGACAGGCATTTATTAAAAGTGAAGTTGCAGCCTATGAATAGAAAACCGTAATCGTCGACGATACGCTGCCACGCTATGCATACGTTAGACCATCGTTGGGCATAGGTTGTGGACGCCTAAAACTCGCTAATCAATCGTTGGTATAACTTATCTCTAAGTTATCGAAGCGTTCTGTGTTCATTACTAGTACATTATGCATTTGTCCAAGTCGTTTTGAATACTTTAAAAATTGAAACAAAAAAATAGTTCATCGTGGGAAAGAGAAAAAAAAATTAACCGAAAAGAACATCGAACAATGGTGCAAAGTCGTCTTCAATTCGTGGACGCAACGAGGATCCATCATCACCCACACCCTCCCCATCACGCTCACCTACTACTACTGACATGGACCTACTACTACTACTACCAATACTACGACTACTACTGACACGCTCACCTAATACTACTAGGACTGATACTACTGACATTGACATCTACTCAACATGGAGTCTGGAACACTGACGGGTTCCTCTTGTGAAGCCCATTTGTATATACCAATTCCCCTAAACGCTGCCAAATCGCCATTATACGGGAGATGTAAGTTAGAAACACGTTCAGTAAGTTCTGTGGTCGTCCGGAAGACGTCAATCAAATTCGTCAACATACGACAATGTGCGTTTGAGATACTTTACACATAGGTTCAAAGCATGCTACTCATCGGTTCAAAGCACGTTACTCATAGGTTAAACACTAAGTTTCGGGTATGCTAAACATTACCTCGACGTGTTTCGACTTATGAGTAACTTACAAGTAACATGTGTCCGACATGTGACAACGATCGGGGAGCATGCCGAGAACTTATGCCAGCGTATGCGGAACTTGTGAGCCATACGTCGAGTAAGTCGTAAAATTTTCAGCATGCTTGAAATTTCACGACGTACTGAACGTACCACGGAATATGACAGCGTACTTCCTCGTTTTTCAGCGTGCTCCTAATGTATACACAACTTACCCATACCGTATTCGACGTGTGCCAGCGTTTTAGACACATTTTTCATAGGTCGGCATACGATGGCTAAATCGTCAAGGTGTGACTGCGATGTTGACACTTCCAATTTTCAGGCGGTGATGATTTAAATCGGCGTGCAGCAGCTTTTTAACAGAGAATGCCACGAGTTCGTCGGCGATACGTGCAATGCGCTATGCCTAAGTTAAACTATAGTTGGGCATAGGTCGTGAACGCCGACAACAGGCTAAGCATTCATTGGTATAAGTTATCTAACAGACAACGAAAAGTTCTGTGCCCGTTACCAACATGTTACGCATACGACCAACACGTTATGAATACGACCAAAACTTAAAAAAAAAAAACCTCAAAACTTCAGCGTACGCCAACGTTTTACATACATTTTTAGACGTTGCCATTGCTGGCTAAAACGTCAAGGTGTGACAGCGCCTTTACAACTGTTTAATCTTAAAGTAGGAAGAGTTTGGAAAAATGAATAAAATTAGAAGTTATAAACATCAATTATATACAGAAGAAATAAACAAGAAAGCATTATGAGCTTTTGATGATAAAATATATATTTTAGAGAATGGAATTAATAGTCTCCCTTATGGTTATAAGTATAAGTGCTGAGGAACAACTACCGTCTATTACTGATTTATAAATGATAGAACCAAGCAATAACCAAACCAAAGAGTGGAGATGCAATCAACCTTGGTACTGAAATGAAAACATAAAGAATGTGAGAAATATCAAATGTCTCATTGAAGAAAGAACCGGGTTAAAAGTAGATAAAACAAATAAGCGGATAAATTTAATTACAAATAAGTTAGAGGATGTAACGAAAAAAATAAATATCCTTGAATGGACTGAAAACTTTGATGGTTATCAATTAAACAATGAAAAAACAATTTACTATAATCTCAAAATGATATGTGGCTCAGGAGGTGGTCAAACAAAAGCATTAAGAGAAGTTTATCACTTTATCTCTGCTCAACAAAGATATTTAGACCTAGAACTAAGTTCTCAAATAATATTTGTGAACATACTCGATGGTGATGAATGTAATAGGAAAATTAATTTATTACCGCAAATAGAACATGATCGAATATTAGTTGGCTCACTCTTTGAGTGGAGTAAGAGAAATCATTCTCCTCTTTTGACCAAATAAGCCTTGATCAAGAAAACTTCCCCTATTGATTTGTATGAGGATTTTTTCGCCCCTGAGACAGTCACAATTTAACATGAGTTTGTTTGACAGAAAATCATACTTCTCTTTTTGTCCTGATGGGTCTCGAGTCAGAGAGTTCTCCCTATACATTTGTATGGCAAAAAATCATACTTCTCTTTTTGGCCTGATGGGTCTCGAGTCAGAGAGTTCTCCCTATACATTTCTATGGGAGGAATTATCCTCCTGTTTAGGGGTTTTTGGGGATCAATTCATAGTTTTCCCCATTCATTTGCATGGGTGCCTCAGGAACCCCATTAATCTACTACATATATATATATAT
>BROF01007737.1:0-14241 GCA_024346535.1 Eptatretus burgeri | reverse complement strand
ATATATATATATATATATATATATATATATATATATGTTACCTCAAAGTACCCTAAAACCAGCTTTTTAAACCAAACAAAAGCATTGTCTGACTCAACTTTTCGTTCTGCATGACTATTCTGAAGCGAAAACGCGTGATTTTATTGAAATTGCGAGTGTTTAAGCTTCAAATTCGCAAAACGATGCATTTCACATTCAAAACTTGTAAACGCAAAAATGCTCAAATTGGCCGGAAACGAGCTTTTTTCACCAAACAAAAGCATTGTCCGACTCAAGTTTTGTTCCACATCACTATTCTGAAGCGAAAACGCATGATTTTATGGAAATAGTGAGTATTTTAGCTTCAAATTCGCAAAGCGCTGCATTTCACAGAAAAAAAATTGTTAACGCAAAAATGATCAAGTTGGCCGAAAAGCTTTTTTCACCAAACAACAGCATTGTCCGACTCAATTTTTTTTTGTTCCACATCACTATTCTGAAGCGAAAACGCGTGATTTTATTGAAAAAGCGAGTATTTTAGCTTCAAATTCGCAAAACGCTACATTTCACAGTAAAAAATTGTAAACGCAAAAATGCTCAAATTCGCCGAAAACAAGCTTTTTTCACCAAACAAAAGCATTGTCTGACTCATTTTTTTGTTCCACATCAATATTGTGAAGCGAAAAACCGTGATTTTGTTGAAATAGTGAGTATTTTAGCTTCAAATTCGCAAAGCGCTGCATTTCACAGAAAAAACTAACGCAAAAATGATCAAGTTGGCTTAAAACAAGCTTCATTCACCAAACAACAGCATTGTCCGACTTAATTTTTTGTTCTACATCACCATTCTGAAGCGAAAACGCGTGATGTTATTGAAATCGCGAGTATTTTAGCTTCAAATTCTCAAAATGCTGCATTTCACATTCAAAACTTGTAAACGCAAAAATGCTCAAATTGGCCGAAAACAAGCTTTTTTCACCAAACAAAAGCATTGTCCGACTCAATTTTTTGTTCTCCATCACTATAGTGAAGCGCAAACGCGTGATTGTATTGAAATAGTGAGTATTTTTGCTTCAAATTGGCAAAATGCTGCATTTCCCAGAAAAAACTTGCAAATGTAAAAATGCTCAAATTGGCCTAAAACAATCTTTTTTCACCAAACAAAAGCATTGCCTGACTCAACTTTTTGTTCTCCACCACACCTCTGAAGCGAAAACGCGTGATGTTATTGAAATAGCGAGTGTTTAAGCTTCAAATTCGCAAAGCGCTGCATTTCACATTCAAAACTTGTAAACGCAAAAATGCTCAAATTGGCCGGAAACGAGCTTTTTGCCCCAAACAAAAGCATTGTCCGACTCAACTTTTTGTTCCACATCACTTTTCTGAAGCGAAAATGCATGATTTTATGGAAATAGTGAGTATTTTAGCTCCAAATTCGCAAAGCGCTGCATTTCACATTCAAAACTTGTAAACGCAAAAATGCTCAAATTGGCCGGAAACGAGCTTTTTGCCCCAAACAAAAGCATTGCCCGACTCAACTTCTTGTTCTACATCACTATTCTGAAGCCAAAACGCGCGAGTTATTGAAATAGTGAGGATTTTAGCTTCAAATTCGCAAAGCGCTGCATTTCACAGAAAAAACTTGTTTACGCAAAAATGATCAAGTTGGGCTAAAACAAGCTTTTTTCCCCAAACAAAAGCATTGCCCGACTCAATTTTTTGTTCTTCATCACGATTACGAAGCAAAAACGTGTCAGTTTATTGAAATAGTGAGGATTTTCGCTTCAAATTCGCAAAGCGCTGCATTTCACAGAAAAAACTTGGAAACGCAAAAATGCTCAAATAAAATTGGCCCAAAACAAGCTTTTTCACCAAATAAAAGCATTGTCCGACTTAATTTTTTGTTCGACATCACGATTCCCAAGCGAAAACGCATGATTTTATTGAAATAGCGAGTATTTAAGCTTCAAATTCGCAAAACGATGCATTTCACATTCAAAACTTGTAAACGCAAAAATGCTCAAATTGGCCAGAAACGAGCTTTTTTCACCAAACAAAAGCATTGTCCGACTCAAGTTTTTGTACTGCATCACTATTCTGAAGCGAAAACGCGTGATTTTCTCGAAATAGTGAGTATTTTAGCTTCAAATTCGCAAATCGCTGCATTTCACAGTAAAAAATTGTAAACGCAAAAATGCTCAAATTGGCCGAAAACAAACTTTTTTCACCAAACAAAAGCATTATCCCACTCAAGTGTTTTGTTCTACATTAATATTGTGAAGCGAAAACGTGTGATTTTATGGAAATAGCGAGTATTTTAGCTTCAAATTCGCAAAGCGCTGCATTTCAGAGAAAAAACTTAAACCAAAAATGATCAAGTTGGCCTAAAACAAGCTATTTTCCCCAAACAAAAGCATTGCCCGACTCAATTTTTTGTTCTTCATCACTATTCTGAAGCGAAAACGCGTGATTTTATTGAAATAGCGAATATTTTAGCTTCAAATTCGCAAAGCGCTACATTTCACAGTAAAAAATTGTCAACGCAAAAATGCTCAAAATGGCCGAAAACAATCTTTTTTTCACCAAACAAAAGCATTATCCGACTCAATTTTTTGTTGTCCATCACTATAGTGAAGCGAAAACGCGTGATTTTATTGAAATAGCGAGTATTTAAGCTTCAAATTCGCAAAACGATGCATTTCAGATTCAAAACTTGTAAACACAAAAATGCTGAAATTGGCCGGAAACGAGCATTTTTCACCAAACAAAAGCATTGTCTGACTCAACTTTTTGGACCGCATCACTATTCTGAAGCGAAACGCGTGATTTTATTGAAATAGCGAGTATTTAAGTTCAAATTCGCAAAGCGCTACATTTCACAGTAAAAAATTGTCAACGCAAAAATGCTCAAATTTGCCGAAAACAATCTTTTTCACCAAACAAAAGCATTGTCCGACTCAATTTTTTGTTCTACATCACTATAGTGAAGCGAAAACACGTGATTTTATGGAAATGGTGAGTATTTTTGCTTCAAATTCGCAAAACGCTGCATTTCACAGAAAAAAACTTATTAACGCAAAAATGCTCAAATTGGCCTAAAACAACCTTTTTCACCAAAGAAAAGCATTCTCTGACTCTACTTTTTGTTCCGCATCACTATTCTGAAGCGAAATCGCGTGAGTTTATTGAAACAGTGAGGATTTTAGCTTCAAATTCACAAAGCGCTGCATTTCGCAGAAAAAAACTTGCTCATGCAAAAATGCTCAAATTGGCCTAAAACAAGCTTTTTCACCAAACAAAAGCACTGTCCAACTCAACTTTTTGTTCCACATCACTATTCTGAAGCGAAAATGCATGATTTTATGGAAATAGTGAGTATTTTAGCTTCAAATTCGCAAAGCGCTGCATTTCACAGAAAAAACATGTTAACGCAAAAATGATCAAGTTGGCCGAAAAGCTTTTTTCACCAAACAACAGCATTGTCCAACTCAACTTTTTGTTCCACATCACTATTCTGAAGCGAAAACGCATGATTTTATTGAAGAAGTGAGTATATTAGCTTCAAATTCGCAAAACGCTGCATTTCACATTCAAAAATTGTGAACACAAAAATGCTCAAATTCGCCGAAAACAAGCTTTTTTTCACCAAACAAAAACATTGTCTGACTCAATTTTTTGTTCTCCATCACTAAAGTGAAGCGCAAACGCGTGATTGTATTGAAATAGTGAGTATTTTTGCTTCAAATTGGCAAAATGCTGCATTTCACAGAAAAAAACTTGCAAATGTAAAAATGCTCAAATTGGCCTAAAACAAGCTTTTTTCACCAAACAAAAGCATTGCCTGACTCAACTTTTTGTTTTCCACCACACCTCCGAAGCGAAAATGCGTGATTTTATTGAAATAGCGAGTGTTTAAGCTTTAAATTCGCAAAACGATGCATTTCACATTCAAAACTTGTAAACGCAAACATGCTCAAATTGGCTGGAAACGAGCTTTTTTTTCACCAAACAAAAGCATTGTCCGACTCAACTTTTTCTTCCACATCACTTTTCTGAAGCGAAAACGCGGGATTTTATGGAAATGAGTATTTTAGCTTCAAATTCGCAAAGCGCTGCATTTCACAGAAAAAACTTAACGCAAAAATACTCAAAGTGGCCTAAAACAAGCTTTTTTCACCAAAGAAAAGCATTGTCCGACTCAACTTCTTGTTCTACATCACTATTCTGAAGCGAAAACGCATGAGTTTATTGAAAGAGTGAGGATTTTAGCTTCAAATTCGCAAAGCACTGCATTTCACAGAAAAAACTTGTTTACGCAAAAATGATCAAGTTGGCCTAAAATAAGCTTTTTTCCCCAAACAAAAGCATTGTCCGACTCAATTTTTTGTTTTTCATCACGATTCTGAAGCAAAAACGTGTGAGTTTATTGAAATAGTGAGGATTTTAGCTTCAAATTCGCAAAGCGCTGCATTTCACAGAAAAAACTTGTAAACGCAAAAATGCTCAAATAAAATTGGCCCAAAACAAGCTTTTTCACCACACAAAAGAATTGTCCGACTAAATTTTTTGTTCTACATCACTATTCCCAAGCGAAAACGCGTGATTTTATTGAAAGTTATATTAGTATTTTAGCTTCAAATTCACAAAATGCTGCATTTCACAGAAAAAACTTGCAAATGCAAAAATGCTCAAATTTGCCGAAAACAAGCTTTTTTCCCCAAACAAAAGCATTGTCCGACTCAATTTCTTGTTCTGCATTACTATTCTGAAGCGAAAACGCGTGATTTTATGGAAATAGTGAGGATTTTAGCTTCAAATTCGCAAAGCGCTGCATTTCACAGAAAAAACTTGTGAACGCAAAAATGATCAAGTTGGCCTCAAACAAGCTTTTTTTCACCAAACAGCATTGTCCTACTTAAATTTTTATTCTACATCACCATTCTGAAGCGAAAACGCGTGATGTAATTGAAATAGTGAGTATTTTAGCTTCACATTCGCAAAACGCTGCATTTCACAATAAAAAATTGTAAACGCAAAAATGCTCAAGTTGGCCTAAAACAAGCTTTTTTCCCCAAACAAAAGCATTGCCCGACTCAATTTTTTGTTCGCCATCACGATAGTGAAGTGCAAACGCGTGATTGTATTGAAATAGTGAGTATTTTAGCTTCGAATCGGCGAAATGCTGCATTTCACAGAAAAAAACTTGCACACGTAAAAATGCTCAAATTGGCCGAAAACAAGCTTTTTTCACCAAACAAAAGCATTGACAGACTCAATTTATTGTTCTACATCACTATTCTGAAGCGAAAACGCATGATTTCATTGAAATAGTGAGTATTTAACTTCAAATTCGCAAAGCGTTGCATTTCACAGAAAAAACTTAACGCAAAAATGATCAAGTTGGCCTAAAACAAGCTTTTTTCACCAAACAACAACATTGTCCGACTTAATTTTTTGTTCTTCATCACCAGTCTGAAGTGAAAAAGCCTGATTTTATTGAAATAGCGAGTATTTAAGCTTCAAATTCGCAAAACGCTGCATTTCACATTCAAAACTTCTATACGCAAAAATGCTCAAATTGGCCGAAAACAATCTTTTTTCACCAAACAAAAGCATTGTCCGACTCAATTTTTTGTTCTCCATCACTATAGTGAAGCGCAAACACGTGATTGTATTGAAATAATGAGTATTTTAGCTTCGAATTGGCAAAATGCTGCATTTCACAGAAAAAAACTTGTAAACGCAAAAATACTCAAATTGGACTAAAACAAGCTTTTTTTCACCAAACGAAAGCGTTGTCCGACTCAATTTTTTGTTCTACATCACTATTCTGAAGCGCAAACGCGTGATTATATTGAAATGGTGAGTATTTTAGTTTTGAATTGGAAAAATGCTGCATTTCACAGAAAAAATTTGTAAATGCAAAAATGCTCAAATTGGCCTAAAACAAGCTTTTTCACCAAACAAAAGCATTCTCTGACAACTTTTTGTTCCACATCACAATTTTGAAGCGAAAACGCGTGATTTTATTGAAATCGTGAGTATTTTAGCTTCAAATTTGCAAAACGCTGCATTTCACAGAAAAAATTGTAAACGCAAAAAGTGCTCAAGTTGACCGAAAACAAACTTTTTTCCCCAAACAAAAGCATTGCCCGACTCAATTTTTTGTTCTTCATCACTATTCTGATGCGAAAACGCGTGATTTTATTGAAATAGCCCGTATTTTAGCTTCAAATTCACAAAACGCTGCATTTCACAGTAAAATTATAAACGCAAAAATGCTCAAATTGGCTGAAAACAAGCTTTTTTCACCAAACGAAAGCATTGTCTGACTCAATTTTTTTTGTTCTGCATCAATATTGTGAAGCGAAAATGCGTGATTTTATTGAAATAGGGAGTATTTTTGCTTCAAATTCACAAAATGCTGCATTTCACAGAAAAAAATTGCAAATGCAAAAATGCTCAAATTTGCATAAAACAAGCTTTTTCACCAAACAAAAGTATTGCCTGACTCAAATTTTTGTTCTCCATCACTACTCTGAAGTGAAGACGCATGATTTTATTGAAATAGCGACTATTTAAGCTTCAAATTCACAAAACGCTGCATTTCACATTCAAAACTTGTCAACGCAAAAATGCTCAAATTGGTGGAAAACAAGCCTTTTTGATCAAACAAAAGCATTGTCCGACTCAATTTTTTGTTCTACATCTCTACAGTGAAACGCAAACGCGTGATTGTATTGAAATAGTGAGTATTCTAGCTTGGAATTGGCAAAATGCTGCATTTCACAGAAAAAAACTTGCAAACATAAAAATGCTCAAATTGGCCGAAAACAAGCTTTTTTCACCAAAAAAACCATTGTCCGACTCAATTTCTTGTTCTGCATCACTATTCTGAAGCGAAAACGCGTGATTTTATGGAAATAGTGTCGATTTTAGCTTCAAATTCGCAAAGCGCTGCATTTCACAGAAAAAAACTTGTGAACGCAAAAATGATCAAGTTGGCCGAAAACAAGCTTTTTTCACCAAACAAAAGCATTGTCCGACTCAATTTCTTGTTCTGCATCACTATTCTGAAGCGAAAACGCGTGATTTTATGGAAATAGTGAGTATTTTAGCTTCACATTCGCAAAACGCTACATTTCACAATAAAAATTTGTAAACGCAAAAATGCTCAAGTTGGCCTAAAACAAGCTTTTTTCCCCAAACAAAAGCATTGCCCGACTCAATTTTTTGTTCTCCATCACGATAGTGAAGTGCAAACGCGTGATTGTATTGAAATAGTGAGTATTTTAGCTTTGAATAGGCGAAATGCTGCATTTCACAGAAAAAACTTGCACACGTAAAAATGCTCAAATTGGCCGAAAACAAGCTTTTTTCACCAAACAAAAGCATTGACAGACTCAATTTATTGTTCTACATCACTATTCTGAAGCGAAAACACGTGATTTCATTGAAATAGTGAGTATTTAACTTCAAATTCGCAAAGCGCTGCATTTCACAGAAAAAAACTTGTTAACACAAAAATGCTCAAATTGGCCAAAAACAAGCTTTTTTTCACCAAACAAAAGCATTGTCGGACTCAATATTTTTGTTCCACATCACTCTTCTTAAGCGAAAACGCGTGATTTCATTGAAATAGTGAGTATTTTCGCTTCAAATTCGCAAAACGCTGCATTTAACGTAAAAAAAAACTTGTGAATGCAAAAATGATCAAATTGGCCTAAAACAACTTTTAGCACCAAAGAAAAGCATTCTCTGACTCAACTTTTCGTTCTACATCACTATTCTGAAGCGAAAACGCATGATTGTATTGATATAGTGAGTATTTTCGCTTCAAATTCGAAAAAGCGCTGCATTTCACAGAAAAAACTTGTAAATGCAAAAATGCTCAAAATGGCCAAAAACAACCTTTTTCACTAAACAAAAGCATTCTCTGACTCAACTTTTTGTTCTACATCACTATTCCCAAGCGAAAACGCGTGATTTTATTGAAATAGTGAGTATTTTAGCTTCGAATTGGCAAAATGCTGCATTTCACAGAAAAAAACTTGCACACGTAAAAATGCTCAAATTGGCCTAAAACAAGCTTTTTTCACCAAACAAAAGCATTGACAGACTCAATTTATTGTTCAACATCACTATTCTGAAGCGAAAACGCTTGATTTTATTGAAATAGTGAGTATATTCGCTTCAAATTCGCAAAACGCTGCATTTCACATTCAAAAATTGCAAACGCAAAAATGCTCAAATTTGCCTAAAACATTCTTTTTTTCACCAAACAAAAGCATTGTCTGACTCAATTTATTGTTCAACATCACTATTCTGTAGCGAAAATGCATGATTGTATTGAAATAGTGAGTATTTTAGCTTCAAATTCACAAAACGCTGCATTTAACAGAAAAAACTTGTAAATGCAAAAATGCTCAAATTGGCCTAAAACAAGCTTTTTTTCACCAAACAAAAGCATTCTCTGACTCAACTTTTTGTTCCACATCACAATTTTGAAGCGAAAACGCGTGATTTTATTGAAATCGTGAGTATTTTCGCTTCAAATTTGCAAAACGCTGCATTTCACAGAAAAAATTGTAAACGCAAAAAGTGCTCAAGTTGACCGAAAACAAACTTTTTTCCCCAAACAAAAGCATTGCCCGACTCAATTTTTTGTTCTTCATCACTATTCTGATGCGAAAACGAGTGATTTTATTGAAATAGCCCGTATTTTAGCTTCAAATTCACAAAACGCTGCATTTCATAGTAAAAAATTGTAAACGCAAAAATGCTCAAATTGGCTGAAAACAAGCTTTTTTTCACCAAACGAAAGCATTGTCTGACTCAATTTTTTTTGTTCTGCATCAATATTGTGAAGTGAAAATGTGTGATTTTATTGAAATAGGGAGTATTTTTGCTTCAAATTCACAAAATGCTGCATTTCACAGAAAAAACTTGCAAATGCAAAAATGCTCAAATTTGCATAAAACAAGCTTTTTTCACCAAACAAAAGCATTGCCTGACTCAAATTTTTGTTCTCCATCACTACTCTGAAGTGAAGACGCGTGATTTTATTGAATAGCGAGTACGAGTATTTAAGCTTCAAATTCACAAAACGCTGCATTTCACATTCAAAACTTGTCAACGCAAAAGGCTCAAATTGGTGGAAAACAAGTCTTTTTCATCAAACAAAAACATTGTCCGACTCAATTTTTTGTTCTACATCCCTACAGTGAAACGCAAACGCGTGATTGTATTGAAATAGTGAGTATTCTAGCTTGGAATTGGCAAAATGCTGCATTTCACAGAAAAAAACTTGCAAACATAAAAATGCTCAAATTGGCCTAAAACAAGCTTTTTCACCAAACAAAAGTATTGTCCGACTCAACTCTTTGTTCCACATCACTATTCTGAAGCGAAAACGCGTGAGTTTATTGAAATAGTGAAGATTTTAGCTTCAATTTCAGAAAGCGCTGCATTTCACAGAAAAAACTTGTTCAAGCGAAAATGCTCAAATTGGCCGAAAACAAGCTTTTTTCACGAAACAAAAGCATTGTCCGACTCAATTTCTTGTTCTGCATCACTATTCTGAAGCGAAAACGCGTGAGTTTATTGAAATCGTGAGGATTTTAGCTTCAAATTCGCAAAGCGCTGCATTTCACAGAAAAAACTTGTGAACGCAAAAATGATAAAGTTGGCCTCAAACAAGCTTTTTTTCACCAAACAACAGCATTGTCCTACTTAATTTTTTATTCTACATCACCATTCTGAAGCGAAAACGCGTGATGTAATTGAAATAGTGAGTATTTTAGCTTCACATTCGCAAAACGCTGCATTTCACAATAAAAAATTGTAAACGCAAAAATGCTCAAGTTGGCCTAAAACAAGCTTTATTCCCCAAACAAAAGCATTTCCCGACTCAATTTTTTTGTTCTCCATCACGATAGTGAAGTGCAAACGCGTGATTGTATTGAAATAGTGAGTATTTTAGCTTCGAATAGGCGAAATGCTGCATTTCACAGAAAAAACTTGCACATGTAAAAATGCTCAAATTGGCCGAAAACAAGCTTTTTTCACCAAACAAAAGCATTGACAGACTCAATTTATTGTTCTACATCACTATTCTGAAGCGAAAACACGTGATTTCATTGAAATAGTGAGTATTTAACTTCAAATTCGCAAAGCGCTGCATTTCACAGAAAAAAACTTAACGCAAAAATGCTCAAATTGGCCAAAAACAAGCTTTTTTTCACCAAACAAAAGCATTGTCGGACTCAATATTTTTATTCCACATCACTCTTCTGAAGGGAAAACGCGTGATTTCATTGAAATAGTGAGTATTTTCGCTTCAAATTCGCAAAACGCTGCATTTAACGTAAAAAAAACTTGTGAATGCAAAAATGATCAAATTGGCCTAAAACAACTTTTATCACCAAAGCAAAGCATTCTCTGACTCAACTTTTTGTTCCACATCACTATTCTGAAGCGAAAACGCATGATTGTATTGAAATAGTGAGTATTTTCGCTTCAAATTCGAAAAAGCGCTGCATTTCACAGAAAAAACTTGTAAATGCAAAAATGCTCAAAATGGCCAAAAACAACCTTTTTCACTAAACAAAAGCATTCTCTGACTCAACTTTTTGTTCTACATCACTATTCCCAAGCGAAAACGCGTGATTTTATTGAAATAGTGAGTATTTTAGCTTCAAATTCACAAAACGCTGCATTTAACAGAAAAAAACTTGTAAATGCAAAAATGCTCAAAATGGCCTAAAACAAGCTTTTTTCACCAAACAAAAGCATTGTCCAACTCATCTTTTTGCTCCACAACACTATTCTGAAGCGAAAACGTGTGATTTTATGGAAATATTGAGTATTTCAGCTTCAAATACGCAAAGCGCTGCATTTCACAGAAAAAAATTAACGCAAAAATGATCAAGTTGGCCTAAAAAAAGCTTTTTTTCCCCAAACAAAAGCATTGCCCGACTGAATTTTTTGTTCTTCATCACTACTCTGAAGCGAAAACGCGTGATTTTATTGAAATAGCGAGTATTTAAGCTTCAAATTCTCAAAACGCTGCATTTCACATTCAAAACTTGTCAACGTAAAAATGCTCAAATTGGCCGAAAACAAGCTTTTTTCACCAACAAAATCATTGTCCGAATCAATTTTTTGTTCTCCATCACTATAGTGAAGCAAAAACGCGTGATTGTAATGAAATAGTGAGTATTTTCGCTTCTCTGCTCCTCCCCTTCCGAAGATCCGCTCTCTACCGAGAGCGACGCAGGGTGGTCCTGTGCAGTGTGACCTCTCCTCATTTTCATAAATGCCAAGGTGAGCCAATGAAAAAAGCCAAGAATTCACAAGGTTTCGGAAAAGCGATGATAATAGAAAACCTATACGCCAAGAAAATAACCCTTATTAGCGGTTGGGAGTCAAAGGTCAGGGGGGGTCACGACATTGCAAAATGTGCGGTTTTAGTCATAACACGGTCAATTCTTATCCGATTTGCATGAAACCAACACCAAAATGTTGACTGTTCTGTTCCCCACACTCTAATACCAATTACAGAATTAAGAGTATAAAGGTCAAGGTCGAGGTCATGAAAAGGTCAAAATCGTCATTTTGCCATTGTGCGGTCGATTTTTATCCAATTTGCATGCAACCAATGCCAAAATGTTGTGAATTCAATGCCCAATCTTGTGATATACGATATGACACAGGAAATTTAATGTTTTTAAGCCATCATAACACATATGAGATGGCAGATGTGGTATGGGATTAAATACCCTCACAGTAAATGGTTTGTGGGGGGGGGGGGCAAAATGTAGCGTTGGCGAAGGTATGTGCTCTACTGAGTGCCCGTTCTAGTTTCTTTCAGTGATTCTTCACCATTGAGAGATGGAGCTCAAAAACTATCTATCGCACGATATCTCAAAAAGTTGGAGACGGATTCGGATGAAACTCGGTGGACATGTTTGGTGTGAGAGAAGGTAGAATTGATTGGATTTTGGTGAAGATCCGATTCTGTATCTTGATACTAATTTTTTTTTTAAGTCATTCTTCACCATTGAGAGATGGGGTCAAAAACGATTATCTAGAATGATACCTCAAAAATGTATTGGGACCGATATGTTCTTGTGGATAAGGCAGAGTCTTTGGGCCTCTCACTCAATCACCGCAGGTTGGTCGGTGGTCTTTCTGTCTTCTACCGACTCCTCTCCAGCCTTGCCCCCCCTGCTCTCTCTGCGATTTGTCCCCACCACATTTCCACAGGGCGCTCAAGGTCCGCCAATCGCAGATTCGTATCACAGATATGCGCTCCACCGAGTGCCCTTCTCGTTGTACGATGGTATCATGGATCCTATTTAATTATCATTTTTTTTACGGTTTGAATATGGTAATTTGTGGACACCTTGTATGAATGAAAACAATCCGAATCGAATCAAATCCTGACATTTAAAATATGTACTCGAAAGTTGTGACAAATATCACCAAGAAGCGGTACCTTGCATTTCGACTCCAGGTCTATCAGTGTGTGTGTCAATCTTTGCGAGTGGAATGGAATAAAACTTTTTACGTTTTTATGATTGATCCTACTTTCCTTCCAATTGGGGTTTTGACCACACTAGAACTGGTCTGCGGGTTTTCACACACACCAAAAAACGGGTCCAAGGTCACTAAAATCCAGGTCACTTGCCATGGATGCATACATGGCCAGCATAACTGGAAAGTAATGTTCCACGACTCGGAAACTTGTGATAGTGACAGCCTCTAGCGTCCCTCCGTTCTCACGTTAGTAATGGATTGATTGACAAGGTCAATTTTTACAATGCCTTATAACGAAGTGACGTCACACTATCACAGAGAGGTGCGTCGTCTCAGAGCTGTCCAGAACCTGCTTTTCAAAGTCGGCCCAGCTCCAAACTGTCGTTCTGGTGTCTCGCAGACGCAACAATATTTCCTCTGAAACCGAGTAAGTTGGTGACCCCAAAGAAACCACCGAAGAACCGATCGAGTTTTACTGAAGGTAATAACTGCCGGAGGTAACACAACATCTCTACAACGTTACAACGGAGTATTATAGATAGTTGTTAAATTATTGATGAATCATCAGAACAATTCATAAAGATGTAGTGTGTGTGTGTGTGTGTGTGTGTGTGTGTGTGTGTGTGTGTGTGTGTGTGTGTGTGCGTGCGTGCGTGCGTGCGTGCGTGCGTGCGTGCATGCGCCTGCGTCTATGTGTATGAGTGTGTGTTCGATGACTGGAACCTTTTTACCTCCGCCACCGAAGGGGAAGGAGGTTATGTTTTCACTCCTTTCTGTCTGTTTGTCAGTTTGTGTACAGGATATATCTCAAAAAGTTGTGGATGGACCAGGATGAAATTTTGTGGACATGTTCGGTGTTTGACAAGGACGAACTGATTAGATTTTGGTGAAGATCCGGATGCAGATTCGACTACTAGAATGTTTTAAGTGATTCTTCACCATTGAGAGATGAGGCTCAAAAACAATATAGAGCACGATATTTCAAAAATGTATTGGGCCAGATATGTTCTCATGGACCAGGCATTACAGGGCAGAGGTATGCGCTCTACCGAGAGCCCTTCTATTTCTCCATGAACCACAGCTCGGGATAATTCTTGTTTAAAACCCCACAATGTTGAATTTAACGATTTCAATGTGTAAAGATGCTCACAAATCCTAACCTATTAATAATACCCTTTAACCTTTACCGTTTCCTTATTGTTAACTTTGTCGATGATCATTTCTGCAAAACTGTATATGCACAAATGGAAGAAAATTGATCGATAAATGCCAAGTATCAATAAAACAGTTTGGTATCCTTTTAGTAAATGATTACACTGGTCTGCGTCATTTCAGAGGTCTAGGTTTTCTCAACGGTCCTTATATGATTTTTGCATGCTGAATTTAGAAATATATCTCATTTTGCTCAATCAGGTCAAGTTTTTATGCTATCTCAATTTTAAGGAAAAAAAAAATCAAAATTTTTGTTTTTTTAATTATCGTTTTTTTTTATTCAAAATAAGACTTACATTGACAGAAAATGTACAAACTATATATAAAATGATGCACTAAAAACCTGACCTGATTGAGCGAAATGAGATACATTTCTGAATTCAGCATGCAAAAACATATAGGAACCATTGAGAAAACCTAGACCTCTGAAAAAAAATATATTTCAAATGCAGCTCAGTGTTATTTATCCATCTATGTATCTATCTATGTGATGTAATATATGTGTGTGTG